>JASGXE010009199.1:0-28716 GCA_030068105.1 Sinentomon sp. SZTP_YWyxl
TTTGCTTCACGGTCGCATTCCATGTGATGTGCCCACACGAATTGACCTTATTCATTTGTGACAAAATGCGCTCATGACCTCCTCCCCCGTTTCCCAGACATGACCTCCAATCCCCGCCAAAGCCGGTGTTTTTGTGGGACGTCGGATTGCCTGGCGGACTGCGGAAACTGCTCCCGTTCTCTTGACAGGCTTCTCTGGAACAAAGTGAAGAAATCATTCAGGGTAAAATGCGCTTCGTCGCCTGCGTTCGCAGACTGAAAGAGCTCCCAAAATGGATCACCAAAATTCGCAGATTTTTCGGAGCCTTTTTCTTTCAGCGGGCGAGTTGACGGTTGCCCTTTTTGCAAGTTATCTCTGTTGGTGCTTCTGTTTGGGGATGATCTCTCCAAAAAGGGTGCACCCGGATGTCTTCTTTCGGCTAACCAAATAGGGAAGTCGGGCCATGGGAAATGGGAGTCGAAGTTCAATGTCTCAATTAACAACTTTTATTCGCGTGTGGGCACTAGGAAAGCGGCCGGGAAGTTGGCCAACTCTTTCAAAAACATGCGTCATCGTGTTACGTGTTCTTGTATTGCTGTTTTTTTTTTTTTTTTTTTTTTTTGAACGGCGCTGACATCATGGAACGCCTATGCTCTCCCGTTTCTCCATGGCTCCGTGTTGATCAATTTTCGATGGCCAACACCACACGATCTTGCTCACCTGATCGGCTGATCACGTCCGCTGTTTAGCACGGGGTAAGTTGGTTCAGTTTTTTCGTGCCTTGAAATGGGGCTCAAAAAACCGTGGTCCTTAAATGTTTAAATGCTTGACTGGAAAGCATTCACGCCTTGTCCTAAAATGCTTGGCTGGAAAGCTTGCTACAAAAAATAGTTTTCACGCCAGAACTTTTGCCCTGGCAAGGTGAGCCAGAAATGCAACTTTCATGCAGAACTTCGTCCGTCCGTGGCAGAGTGACCCAGATACAAAACTTTGAAACCGCACTTTATCCTTGACAAAGTGAGCCCAAAACACCCAAACTGGTTCCCTGATAAATTGCCCCAGACACAGAACTTTCACACTGAATCCAGTGACAGTTATCCAGAATCAAACTTTCACTCTGAAGTTTTTCCGTGACAGTCGCAGTGGGCAAGAAACGGAACTGTTAATCACGCTGAACTTTCTCCGCAGCGACGTCACCAAGATCTGGAGCTTTCATACTGAGCATTGTTCTTGTCATGCTGAACGTTGTCCGTCGCAAAGTGAACTAAATGCAGAACGATATCATACCAAATTTTGCATACTGAAATTTGCACGGGGCGAATTGAGCCAGAAATAGACACACAGATACAAATTTTGCTCGCGACAAAGACTGCCAGAAAGAGAATTTTCAAACAGAACTTCTCCGTCAATGAAGTGAAAGCCATACTTCAACGCTGACCGCGCTGTTGCCGTTATATGACAAACACAAATTTTGTATTTGTTGGAAACGGTTTGAAACGGGGACTGCCGAAAATCGCCCATTCGCCCTTTTGCGTCCAAAATGATCACTGATTTGTTACTATTTGTACTTCATCTTCTGAGGACTCCACTTCTGCCAAAGGGCTGTACCCATTGGAATCCTGTTGGGCACCGCTACCCAATAGAATAGCCTACAGAAGAACCAAAAATAGGTTGTATAAGTAGACTCGCAACTTTCAAAATTACACCTACATACTGCCAATAAACACCGCAAATCTTTTTAACTTTCCGAGCTTGACTCTCGCCTCTTGATCAGACGGAAGGGTACTGGACTGGACAGCTTCCTCTCGGAGCACGCAGTGGAACCTGCAGATAAACAGTTGGTTGGTTTCTGTGTACTGCAATTCCTCTGTCCAAGATAGGTACTGGGGTTCAACATGCAAATTAATTCCATTTTTAAAATTAAACCCTTGTTCGGGTGAGTTTTTCGTTTTCTCTCCCGCACTTCACCGCATGTCTCCCCGAGAAGTGGATCAGATAAATCCGTTGACTCTTGGCTTTTCGGATATTTTCATTAGGAAGGGGCGTTCCTGCGCACCATAAATACTGAAGCAAAGCAATGCAATGCAACCTACACTTGCAGCTTGTTATTCCTGGGATATTTGGCAGCTGCGGTGGTGTCGTCCACACCACGTGGGGGCCACTGCTGGTCAAATCCGGCAGAAACTGTCTTATTTGTCCATGGTTTTCCCCTCTCTTTTCTCCCTGTCTCCGCATCATTTCAGCCAGGTCATTTTTCTGGTTTTGTTGGAAATGGATCGGAATGAAATAATTGACGAGACAAGGATAGAAGGATCACAGGAAACACCTCTCTGTTTCGTCCCAACGGGAGAACTCTTTCTGTGACACAAAACTCAATTTGGGTATTTGCACATCCATGGGGAAAGTTCCATTGTGGGTGGCGCAGTGCTCTATCTGCACGATTGATTTTGGTAGGCCTTTCACAAATGCTGATGGATGGCAGAAGTCTTCTGGCATTCGCACAGATTGTGTCAATGCGGAACGGGACATTTCTCTGCGGAGTATCGCAGATTTGGAAGACGCCAAGACGCTGTGGAGTACTTGGCCTTCATGACCTGTCCGTTGGCCGATGTTGCTGTAATCTCTGGATATCAATGCAATTCCTAAAAGTCCCTTGGGAACTGGTCTGCACAGTAACAGCGTTGTCTGTGGTCTCCAAATCCAAAAATTATCTATGCCAACCCTTCTGCATTCTTGCCTCATGATGAAGTGCGCAATGCGCCAAATTGGACGAGCGTTAAGCTGGCCACACCCTCGGGGATCCGAGGTTTGGCCACTCACTGCACCGTTTAGTGCTGGTTGGTGCTCGAATTGAAACGCTAATTGCTCTCACGAGTCATTCAAGTTTAAAATTGGGGCCGGCCCGGTGATTCGAAAGTTTTATTACTAAGGCCGGAGAGATCTCTGTTGCTTGTTTCAAAACCACCGGAGATAGTTGAGGATATTATCGATCCCTTCCCCCCGAAAACGTGGATATCCGCAGCTTTCACCGGTGGTTTAAAAAAGCATCATCATCATCATCATCATTGCCATCCTGAGTTGACAGCCATGCGGCCGGTGACTCGGCAAAGAGGGCCACGTTGCCCTCTCAGCTCAAACGAACACACGATTTTCAACCGACAGAGCACGAATGCTGCTCTACGATAAGTTCTCTTAACAGCTACCTACTCTTAGCAATATTGGACAAACTGATAAGTTCTCTTAACAGCTACCTACTCCTATCAATAGGACTAACTATTGTTTTTTTTTTTTTTTTAAAGCATGCAATAACAAAACGAAACGTATCGAACTGAAAAAGTAAACAGTATTGTCCTGAAAAATGTTTAAAACGAAAGTCAACCTGGAAAGTGAGGGCAAAAATAGGCATTTATCTGAAAAATAACTTGATATTGAGCAAAAATAAACTATTCTGGAAAACAAAAAGATAATGATTATTGATTTCTGTTCGGAGATCTCTCGGGCCGGGTTATGTCATTTATAAGGGGGGACACTATTGCACGGTCACAGGGAAACATTTTTACAAAAAAGCTGTACTTGCCGTGCAATTGTGTCCCCCCTTTGGCTTCTGCAGACGGTACCTGCAGGGTGTGCTTTTTCTCTGTCGTGCAATTGTGTTCTCCTCAAACGGATTTCTTTTGCATTTTCGTTGCTATAGGCCCTGCTGCCTGCATTATTGTTTCTTGTTCTGTGTCTGTAGGTAATTCCGGGCTGAGCAAATCATGGGGTTTAGTCGCTTAATAAGAGATCGCGCAGGGAGATCAGATCAGGTTAGGTCAGTTTGGATTAGATTAGGTCCAGGTTGTTTCAAGGAAAGGTACACTGCACAGAGAACCCTAACCTGACCTAACCTAACCTAACGACCTAACTGAATCTTACCCAACTTAACTAAACCTATGGAAAGCGCCTAACCTATCCCAACCGACTACCCACCCTCCAGAGAAATAAGGCACACCCTGTGCCGTAATGCTGGTGCCAAAGGGGGGAGACAATTGCACGGCTAAGAGTACAGCATTTTTCTGAAAATGTTTCCCTGTTGCCGAGCAATTGTGTCCCCCCCCGTATAAATGACTTAACCCCTCCGGCCTAAAAGGTCATTGTTTGACAAGTGCCGGTGGATGATCTCCCCAATCGTTTGTTTTTCCAACTTGAATTTTAGGAGGGTCCATCTTAGGTTAACCTGGCTCCCGACGCCCGGGGTTCGGAAATCTTTCCATGGCAGGAGTTGCTGCTGCGGGCATTCCTGCCAACGCAGATCAGGAGCACGCAACTGTGGATTTGAACTTTAACCCCGCCCGGGTAGCAGAGGAACGTGGCAGGAACGTTCCGCGGAATATGGCAAACACTTGTCTGTGCCAGGTGGCTGCCATTTGGATATGGTCGGTGTGGCACCACGATGCTGGCCACTATGGCAGGAATGTGGCCTTCTCCAGTGACAGCGATGTGTTTTTCCACTGTGGTGGGGACATGGCATGCTCCCGTGACAGGAACGTGATTGCCACGGTGGTTTGTCTCGTTCTACGGTGGAAAATAGCATTCTCGCCACGGGAGCATGCCATGTCCCCACCACGGTGGAAAAACACATCGCTGTCACTGGAGAAAGCCACATTCCTGCCATAGTGGCCAGCATCGTGGTGCCGCACCGACCATATCCAAATGGCAGCCACCTGGCACAGACAAGTGTTTGCCATATTCCGCGGAACGTTCCTGCCACGTTCCTCTGCTACCCGGGCGGGTTCTCTTCCCACCAAAGGCATACTTTGACTGGTGCGAGCGAATGTCCTCATGCGCAACATGGTGAATGTCTGCGATGTGGACAGTGCAAGGTGTTTCTGTTCGCTCACTGCCAGAATGTTTTTTTTCCTTTCATCTGATGGTTTAAATCACAAACAAAGATGATAAAAAATGTTGCGGTCCACATTTCTGCAGTCTCTTTAATTTCCCGTAGCAAAAGCAGCCTTCGCACTCCGAACTTCTCAAAAATTGCAGACCCTGCACTCTCAACTTTGGAGGAGGGAGGGTCGTTTCATCCATTTGATTTGGGTATGCCTGCGATTGGGGTGAAAAATGGCATCTGTTCGAGTCGCGAGTTGCATATTCGGTGCCACTGCGCCAATGATTTGCATATTTTGCGTCAAGACCCTGAAAGGAGTTGATATACTGGTTTGATTTTTTGGCCTGCTGTATTTTATTTTCTGGATTGACAAATTCACCAAATGGGAGAAAACAGTGTTTTGTGGCTGACTGGTTGCCTGTGGGTTTCCATTCAGGAAACGACTGGCTTGACTGTGGGAGGCGCTGCTGGTGAAGCAATTGAGTCTCAAATTAGTTTTGGATTTCAGTCAAATCGATCTCGATAATGGTTTGCCTTTGCGCTCTTTTAACTGAATGGGGGAAAAATTCGCGGTGACTTTTTTGTCATTTGCATGATTCCGCCATTGGTGGGAGGATCGGAAATTTTCTCCAGGCTGACCCCTGACTGGTCGCTCCGACATTGTTGCAGTGGACTACAATGTTTTTGTGGAGAGAGATTTTCCTGTGAGTGCTGTCAGGTTTTGCAGACAAGTCCAAAGAGAATGAAAGGAAAAACAGAAATCGGAGAAATGTTGACTTTCAAAAAACCCTTTCACGCCGAAATACTCAGACATTCAAAATACGCGGGCCATAGGAGATTTTTGTCAGACTTTTGAAGCACGGGGCAATGTTATTCCCCATCTTGTAAGCGCTGTTAAATGCATTCCTTCATGTAATGTGTTTTGCGGCGCATGAGAAATGGGGAATTACATTGCGCCGTGCTTTCAAAAGTCTGAAAAACTCGCCTATGGCCCGCGTATTCAGAATGGCTCCGTGTAGTCTATCCCCTTATGAGCAAACAAATGCGATCTGCAAATTATGCACCACTGAATTGAGATTTACAGATGGCCCTTCCGGAAATGCAACGAAAATTGGATTTTTTATCAAAGCCTTTGTCGGTAATTTTGAGGCGTTCATGTCGGCAGCTGTATTCAGCTATCCAAATCCTGTACCATTCTGACCTCTGGGTGCCGGCATGCATCTATATGGAAATTATTCAGCCCTGCAGCACCGGCAAGATGTTGCCAGTTCCTGGTTGTCACCTCGGTTTAAAAAAAATGTAAAACGGAGTCCCTCCACTCAAAATCAGTTGGATACGTCCCTTGTTGGCGATTCAAAATTACAATATTACGTATTTGTCAATTGGAAATAGATCGTGGGCGGCGATGGGATTACGTACCTCCTGTTACCCTTCCACATAGATATTAATCAAAGGCCATATTCATCGGCTCTGCACCTGCTGCCGCGTCCATAGGGTTGAAATAAGACGCCGATATTAAAATAAGAGCCCGGACGTGATCTTTTGTTTGCTTAAAACGGACCCTTGCCAGTGGGCAGGGTGGGACGGAAAGGAAGTTTTTTTCTGTTCGAACCCCCTGCTGTCGACAACAATTTGAATGACAAAATCGGCAGCTGTGGTCGTTCACGTGTTTTATCCAGTCAGATTTCACGCATTGACGGCGGATAGACATGGCGGGGCATTTTTCTCCGCGGGAATTTGCGAAAATGTTTTTATTCGCATCGCACGCAGGCTGCGACCTCAAGACTGAAACCAAGACTAAACAGTCTCTCCGAGGTTTCATTCGGAGCGTGGTACCAACCTCCGGATCCATTTCTCCGCTGCAATCGGCGCTCGCTCGGACCGTCGGTGAAATGTCTAAAATGTCTTAACAAAGTAGCCGCATTTTCGCAACTTGCAAACATTTGTGCGATTGAATTTAGGGTAACAGTTCGGATTACCTGCCGACATTGAACTGAATGAGTTATCACCATTGCTCTCTGAATAAACTTAAAGCCAACCTAACCCACCCAACCTAACCTCCAAACACACCTATCCGACCCAACCAACCTGACTGATCTTCCTGTCCTATTTTTGGCGACTTGAGCGTGTGTGAAAACTCGACAAGTACAGCATTTTTCAGATGTCGGCAGGTCCGAACTGCAACCGAATTTGGCCCTCAGCTTGAACTTCTCTTTCGGATTTCCATTCCGCCACAGACGCGATCCATGTTTCTTGTGGACTCGCCCCTCAACAGACTGATGCACAACTGGTTTATGTGTTCCTCAGGTGTGACACCCTGTATTGTCAGAACTGGAATCACCCTCATGGTTTGAGGGCAGAAAGGGGTTCGCCTTTTAAAGTTTTGGCCTTGCACATTTTCCAGGCCACGTCCCGAATTTATTGCGCCTCTTCCAAATTTTAAAATCAGATTTCGAAATTTGCCAGCTTGGCGCTTTGTTCCTATGCCCACTCTTCCGTTCTTCCTACCACCCCTCCGCATTTCTCGGCCCCAAAGCTCACCGCTCCGTCCAATCCAACAATCCCTAAAATTATTGATCCTGACTTTCACTTCATTATTTAATAACCTGAAAAGATGCTTGAACCGTCTGACTTCAGGCCGCAGTTCAAACGCTGCTCGGTTACCCCTTTGCCTCGCCCCTTACTTTTCTCTGCTCTAACTTTATTATTCTCATAAAATGCCTCCCAACATAAATTTGAATGCCTTCTAAAACTACGCCAGAATTTGCCAAACATGTGTCGCCATCTTTTGAGTTTTCCCTCTTTCAACAGACATGTTTTTTTTTCTTTCACAAAATCACATTGTCCGTCCGTTCCCAATTTATGCAGCTGCAGGGTTTTGCCACTGTTTTCGCTTTTTTATGCTAATTTTTGCTCAAAACCCGTTTTTGGAATAATTTTAACCGCAAATTCGATTTCCCTCATGGCCCAAAAGCGGTTCACTCAGATCTTGCACAAATTGATTCCAAAAAAGCCCTGGGAAGTTGCGGTGAATTTTGTCCTCCTGAGGCGGTGAGGGGCCTTCATGTTCTTTTTTCAGGTCAAGTTAATTCTGCGTGGACAGCTTTTTTTTGTGCGCCATCTGTCACGGTGAAATGCCAGCTTAAAAGGTTGTATTTCATTGCTGTGGAGAATTCCACGTGACCCCAAGCCCATCCGGAGTTGTTTTGAGTCAAATGGCGGAATGGCGTGCAGAAGAAAGCCAGAATACTCCTCTATCAGCGGAGAGATCAATGCGGGGTTAACGCTAACTCCGAGCAGCGAGGTAAATTTTTTCCATTGGAGCAGATGGCAAAAATTTACCTCGCAGATCGGAGTTAGCGTTACCCCCGCATTGATCTCTCCGCCGTATGTCCGGTTAGGTTTCGTTATCGGTTATGCTTGTTGAGGTAAGGCTAAACAAAGCTAGGTCAGGTTTGGTTATGGTGGTTTCGGTTGGGTTAGGCGAGATGTATGTGAGACACAGGAAAAAATTGAATAAAACAAAAATGATAACGAATATAGAGGGAGTCGGATTGCTCGCCGAACCTGGTCCAATCAAGGCAATCTTGACCTACCCGGACTATTTTGACATTTTTCTGAGTGCCATTCGGTTATTTTACCCAGTGACCAACGCATAATGAATGTGGAATTGCCAAAAATTATCTGTGCGTTAGTTGAGGCCCCTGCAATAATATTCAACCTTTCCCCATTTGTACCATTTATCATGGCAGATGGGGATGGTTATACTTTCCCCCACAGGATTAACTTTACCCCTTTTTCTGCTGGGCCAGGCTCGCTTTTGCTGTCATTCCTTTGAAAATCACTTGCATTTGTGTTTCAACCCCAGTTCAAAAAAGTTTCAGAAGTCTCCTGCGAATTGCAGGGCATTCTCCCCTGCATGCTGCTCCATGGCATGCGTTCCTATTTTCCTCCACATGTTTCAAACACAGAAAGAAACGCTGAAACAAGCTCCTGCCTGGCATTTTAAATCACACTTGCTGCAGAAGCATAAAAGCAGAATGCTGTGTTTACTTCATGACAAGTTTTCAAATTTATCTGCAAAGAATTGGGATCTGCAGGAATTGCTCCGTTTATTGTTGTAGCAATAAAATTCTTGATTTTTATTGCCTTTTTTCCCTTCTTCGTTTTTTCAGGGCTACACTGCTTTGCACCTGGCCGCTCAATTCCAACGTAATGAGGCTTTTGATTTATTGGTCGATGTATATGGTAAAAACCTGATGTCATTGCTGTTTTCTGAATTGTCTTGTTCTGTTTTTCAATATTTTTTGAAAATCAATTTGTTGCATCCTTTCTTTGAGTTGGCACTACAGTTCTGGTTGTTCTCTGCTTGCGGGTTTCTTCAGCTTACAGGGAATTCAGTAAATGTCACCATTGAATGAGTTGGCAGATATCCAATCTGAAATGTGGGATTCTTTTTCACTCCATGTTTTCTTTGAAACGAATGAAGAGCTGTCAAAGATTTCATGCACCGTCAAAAGCACACCAGGAATTTTATTTTTCTACCAATTTTGGCTCTTTTTCAAATTTATTTCAGAGTGCTTTATTTTAATTTTGTACAATTATGGAGAGTATTCAAATGGGTTTGAGCCCAACACGGAAAGATGGATTTCTGGGTTATTTTGAAGCCATGGCATCAAATTTAGGTTCATTACCTCTACAACTTTAATTTTCAGATTAAACTTCTGTTGATTTTTTATTTTATTTTATTTTATGACGATTTTGAAAAGAACTCCAGACAGTCAGAAGCTGATAAAATGGTGTACGAATGATTGAAAGAAAGATCTTTTTGCTCGAACAAGCATTTTTAATCGTTAATTTGGGGTTCAAAACTTTTTGAGCGTCCACGTGTGTGAAAGTATTAGACTTCCAATGGATACCCTGGTCAATAATGGTGCCAAAGGCCAAATTCACATTCGACCGTTGACCTGGAATGCACCTTTGACCAAAAATGAACCGCGGCCAAGTTTTTTCTCATTTGCCATTTGTTCAGTGTCGTGTCTCTCTGGAGCTCTTATTGAAATGGCCATAAAAAACCAACCATGGTTCATCATAAAAATTATCGTAAAGTTCTATAATGAATCTAAATTTGATGTCAAGGCATCAAAACGTTTAGCTTGGAACTTTGTTGTGAACGCCCTGCATACTTCGAATTTTGTCTCTGCATTTATTTTCGGTGTTTTCCAATTTTGGCATTTTGATCAAAAGGTGCACCCCAATACTCGTATCCGTTCCGTTTCTTTGAAATTTAGTTGAAAATGTATTCTTGTTGTAGTTTTCTTTTTAAGAAGAATTTGTCTGAAAAACAGAGAGACATCAACTTTTAAATGGGAAATTACTCTTTGCTATGCAAAAAGGCTATTGCACTCTAAAAATTGCAACGTTTTGCCGATATCTATTTATCTCTCACTCTCTAGGTGCTGATCCGACTGTCAGAGACCACAGTGGCCGTAAAGCAATGCAGTACCTGATGGCAGAGTCGAACCGAATCATCTGCAGTGGCCTTTCGAGAAGTGAGTTCACCGGGAAAAGCCCCCGACCAGCACGGCATGCACGTCACGCACCCCTGTTGTCACCACGTGTCTTTCTTCAGAACACTTTCTTTGCACCATGGGATAATAAAGATGGTGGTAGCTGCGACTCTAGGACGTCTGTTGCTGTTGCACGTCATAGCAGCGACGGTTATTCACTTCACTCTAGCCTTGAGACCTTGAATAAACGACCAGGCGGCTTGAAACATAGCCGGACCAAAGCCAGCTTTCTCTTGGACAGGAAGCCGGTTATCATTAGACGTCTATCGCGAACTACAGATGACTTGAACTGATCTTGATGACAATCCTGTGACAGAATAAAATTGACTACCTGCCGTAGACAATTGTTTTACATGCAAAATTGACAGTTTTACCCCACCTTTGATGTTTGACTGAAACTTTTTATGACTAAATTCTTGCTACGAGAAATTATTTATTTTTTTGAATTTTTGAAGTTGTGTGCACAGTTGAGTTCAAACTTTTATGTGGAATGTTAATGTAGGACATGCTGAGTGCTGGTTGTGAGGTTTTGAGTTAATTTCACGGGGATGCGGTTTACCATAGTTATTCAGTAAACATTGATCACTAGATCACCATCCAAAATATGCATGCTACATGCCGTTTCCAGAACATCGTCATCAGGTGCTGACAAGCAGACCAATATCAACATAAAATAATTAACTGTGGTTGTCAGGACCTGAAAATGAGGACGTGACGACGTCCTATAAATGGCATGCACCGAACCGAGATCAAGGTCAACATGGTAAAACGTCGGCCGATTTCCAAAACGAAGATTAATCCATGGATTGACCAGTGGGAATGTGGTTGACCTTTTCATTTGCAGTATCGATATGAATCCAAATGTTTGTGGCCAGACACATCACCGCTCGTAGATCCGCGGATCGCGGCGATCCGCTGATTAATCATCTTCATTTTGGAAATCGGCCACGTGTGGAAAATCCCTAATTTTGAGCATGCCCCATGTTGAGTGGATGTCTTGTCCAGTGGCCAATGTTGTTATTTATTCACTCGCTTTTTCTGCAGTTTGAAGTTTGTCTAGTTTTAATGGTTGTTCTTTTGTTTGTTCCCACACTGAACACGGGAAAAAACGCCCTAATCTGGGAGCTCCAACTCAATTTTTGATGGTTGCAAGTTGCGATATTTTTCATAATTTGAAAAAATTAACAGTTTTTAAAAGTTTCCTTTCCATGTGATTTTGGAGGAAATACGGTCTCAATAAAAATGATTATACTCTCTACAAAACTTATTATTATACTTATTACCCTTTTTGGACATCAGCGTCAACTACTTATAACAACGTGGACACTGACTATTGTTTGCTTGCAAACAGATTGTGCTGGACTTTATCCGTGACTGTACTCGGCTTTACGGGGGGATAAAACCTTATCCATACAAGAAAGGCAAATTTTGAGGATTTTTTGGGATTTCAGCTTTCATTGCTGACTCAAAATTGCCGTCGAAACTCATTTTCACCGGTTGCATTTTCAGGACACACTGCACAATAAACCCCATTGCGAATTGCTATCTTCAACCCTGATTTTCATCGCTTTTGTTCCTACACTTTCAAAAAAGCTTCGTGGAGCTGAATAACCAGTGCCTCACAGAGTGTTACATGAGTCAAATTTTAACACTTGACAAAAAGTGGATTTTTATCTGCTAAGTTGATGCGTTCTGGAAAATGTTGAGATTTTCTCCCAATGTTAAGCCTTTTTGCCCACTATTGCCATATTTGAGCCAAAATGTACCCCGTTCGGTCAGGGTACCTGCACCTCACCTCAGCAAAAATATCTACAAACCAAGTCAAAATTCTTCATACATATGAGCTCATTGTTAACACAGGCGCCATTCAATTGCAACGTCATGCACCATAAAACATGACACTCTTGTGAGGCGTGAAGTTACATCAAGCCCTGCTGAAATTGGATCGACCCTGTATCAGTCAGACCTTTACAACTTCTCCTTCTGTGACTTTTGGTTGATTCAGTACTCGTATATTGCAGAAACTACTTCGAATACAACAGAAAGAATTTGCATGGAATGATTTTTGCACAGTCCCAAACTGCCCCTCAAAATTTCATCCAAATAGGATAAAAGAAATGCCTAAGGTGACCGTTAACGGTTTGGTCCCCCTAAAAGACATTCCCGACTTACTTGACATTACCATTGCATGAAGTGTTAGAAAGTTTTTTCCCTGAACCCCACAGCTTTCAATTTGTTGGTTTTTTACCGTTCGGTGATGTGTTTTTGTCTGGAAAAAGAATGACCTTCTCAGTTTCTGTTTAAAACGTTTGTGTTTAAAATAAGCATGTCTAATCAATGCACGGGAAACATACATAGTTGACAAAATTATAGTAAATAGGTCACTAACCGTTCGTAAATATGAAAATTGGCTTGTGCTTGATAAAGTGCCACATTTGCAAGGCCAAACGTCGGTAATTTTGATGTTTACCAACAGTTAGCGGCTTATTTGAAAAATTTTGTCACCTAAATAAGCATGCTTGTTTTGTGATGGGCACGGTTGTATTGCATTTGCACTTGGCATTCCTTCACTGCACATCATTCCAAGATGCTAAGATTGTGAAATTGGAAACAACATTCTGCATGCAACTGGGTTGTGTTATTTTTTGCTTTGAAGACTTTTGTGTGCCATCCTGTGTTGTTGTTTTAGTGCGATTTTATTGGTAGTTTGGTTTGTTTTTGTGCATTCTTCCTCTATTGTATCGTCATTCTGGTTGTTGTGTGTTTTTAAATTATTAACAGGGATGTTGAAATTTGAAATTAAAATATGTAACATTTATTTTTCACTCAGTTGGTTTTCCTTGATTGACAGTTCTGTTATGCTGCCTGCCGGGAACCTTTCCCGAAATATTCTACTTCCTAAATTACCCCATGATTCGCAGTTTGGAGTGCCTTTTCTCAAGTCCGCCATTCCCTGCATACAACAGTCTACCACCAGGATGTGGAATCTGTGCTTGAAAATGCTCTCATTTTGTTCATCAAACTCGCAAATAAAGGCAGCACGTCATCAAACTTTCTCAATTAGTCACCTCAGTGTTATATAATGCAGTGCTGTTTCACAACAGGTGATGCGTTTCCAATGGGGTTTTGAATTTTGGATACCTTGGGCCTCCATCCCCACTTGTCAGTTGGTTTTA
The DNA here is from genome assembly GCA_030068105.1 of Sinentomon sp. SZTP_YWyxl. Taxonomy (NCBI): domain Eukaryota; kingdom Metazoa; phylum Arthropoda; class Protura; order Sinentomata; family Sinentomidae; genus Sinentomon; species Sinentomon sp. SZTP_YWyxl. The sequence continues at coordinate 13,596 of JASGXE010009199.1, forward strand.
CCCTCCTCACTTCACAGGTTGCCCCTCGATATTGAAAACAATGAACACGCATTTACCAAGAAAAAAGTTATTCTTTCAGATGTGTCAGGAGGAATGCAAGAGGTGTGAGTTACTCCAAGTAGCGATTGTAGATGAGCTTAACAAATGGGGATCAGATGGGCCAAACGGCAGATGTGAATCCATTTCAAAACATGAAACGAACCAGTTTTTGGTATCTACGAGCCAAAACGTTTTCCAGATTGCAACAATCACTGCATCAATTACCTTTATGCAAAATTCTGTGGTAAGGAAAAGGTTAAGTAAGCAGTGATAAATGATAATGATGCAGAGAAAAGGTCACAGATGCATAATGTTCCTGATCCTGTACAATGTGTGAATCTGGGACAGCCTTGAAAAAATGAGTTTTGCAGAAAAAATATGTGCAATTTTGAAATGATTTTTTTTTTTTTTTTTGAAATCTTAAGAAATTATTTGGGAATCCCCAAAATGATCCGTTTTGCTTGATGAAAGATTCAAGGGCCTGTGCAGGTTTCTTTTTTTTGCTGTCAAGTTTTTAGCCATTGTCATCATAAATCGTCAAGGATTTGTCAACTAGAAACACTTCCAGTAGGAGTGACATCATAAAGAAATTGAAAGAAAAAAAAAAGATTATTCGTTGAAACATTTAATTGCATTGTGGATCAGCAAGGAACACTACTTTCCTGCAGTGAATTAATTCCCTTGGAGGATGCGGAGGTTTTCTGCATTTACGAATATTCTTGGTTCGTATGGCTCCAAGGAGTGCAGTAGTTTCCATCAGGCCACATATTTGTTAACTGATTTTGTGTATGTATGATGTTGCACAGACAAAACAAACCAGGTTGTAGATCAAGTGTATTCATAAAAAGTCAAGATTGAAATTGTACAATCCATGTGCACACTCTGTTCAGAATAGTGCACACTCATCCGCATTGGGTTTCTTTGTCAATTATGAAGGATTGGTTAATTGGTCAGAGTCGTGAAAGTTTCCAAAACTGCATGCCTTGTGAAATGGCAACAAAATCACCACAACCTCATTTCTGCATGTTCCTCGCACTGTCTGTGATTCAAAAAGTCCCTTCCGCCATGACACACAATCATGCCATTATTGATCCACCCCACCCACGCCCACCTCCTCTTCTGTTCAACTGGTCTTGCTCGCCTTGTTGCTGGCTTCCTGCCTTCCGCATGCCCTGTGGAATGGGAGTCTTGCCAAATGGAATGGATGTCTTGCAGCATGTATCTGCTTCACGTTTATGATGTATCAGAAAGCACTATGAGTCTGACAGACTCTTTAATTCTTTTAAGTAGTGATGAATTGAGAGCAAGCAACATGTGTGGCCACATGACGTAACGTGCGTTTTCCCAGTTAATGCTCCTGTCCTCTGAGCCTAACTCATTATTGTCAAAAGGCTGGTTCACTTTCTTGCCGACCGAATTCGCTTCGCATTCTTCTGTGATATGAAAAGGAACTGGCTATTTTGGGGTATTCCAAAAGGAATCATGAATCATGAGGCATTAAATTGGTGAGTTGATATGGTGAGTTGTCGCAACTCGCAAGCAAATCTGAGACTCCTCACTTTCTTGTATGCAGTCATGCTGAGGCACTAAGCTTGGATCAGTCAAAAAGTCTTTGAATACAACACATGCAATGATGGACCTCTTCAATCAATGTTTTCGTACTCATTCTTGGACTTTCATGACAATGCTCTCTGTTTTTCCCTTTTATTCAGATTACATTTTTTGGTTTATTTATTTCTGGTTAATGTATGGATTCCCAGATTCTGTCGATTTATGTTAATCGTCCCATGGTTGGTTCGTTCAGTTTTTTTTTTTTTTTTTTTGCATTTTTTCTCTTTTTCGTTGGATGAGGTGTTTTACCCAATGAGGTTCAATTTTTTGCATGTTGTTGCCTGGTTTTTGCTTGTGTTGCATGCTTTATTGTCCATTCAAAATTAGGTATTTGTGGATTGTTTGCACGTAAACTGTTATTTAATTTTGGAAAAAATTTGTTTACGGTCCTCCCTTCCAGTTGTTGCATTGTTAATGTCCTTTGATTTGTCCGTTTTGGTTGACTCGGGTGGGAAAATTGAAAGAATATTTTTCCCAATGGAAGCATAAATAGAGAAACTCAACATTGAGAAAGTTTCTTCAGCGAGATTTCACTCAAATTTTCCACTGCTGCATTAAGGGGGGGTAACCTTTGGCAAAGTTGTTTTTGCAAAAAAAGTCAATTTTATTTTTTGTACCTATCTTAAAGGCTGAAATCTCTTCTTTCAGAATTTTCAAACCATTTGACTCTGTCTATAGTAGTTTTTGAACATCACATTTTCCGAGGTCACTGTTACAAGTCATATGTACCAAGCGCTGAATGCATTTTTGCAATATTTTCACCCAATTATCTGCCAAACTAGGCAAAAAAATGAATTTTCTGAGATTGCCAGCCGATTCAACACAATCTTTTTACATAGGTATGTCAATTTTCAACCTTATCCTACTCGCCGCAATGAAGTTATGACCACCGAAAAACCATTACGAAATGCGAATTCTACTTTATTTTATGCAAAACTTCAATCGTGTTTTCTCGCTTTTGCATTTTCTTGCAATCGAAAAACGTTTTGAAGTGAGATCTCAGGAACTGTGCATGCTAGAAAGGTGAAAATTGGTGCACTAATGTATAAAAGTCTGAAAATCCGGCTGATGAATCCGGAATTTTGATTTTCTTCCTGGAAAAATTTTTATGACCATGTTTATACGAAAAATGACTCGCAAAACGACAAAATTTACCGCGCATTGACTTAAATTGCAGATTATAAACCAGGGCCTAAATTGAAATTCCGGCTTCATCAGCCGGATTTTGACACTTTTTTACACATGTACACCAATTTTCACCTTTCCAGCATGCACAGTTTCTGAGATCTCAATTCAAAAAGTTTTGCCTATTTCCGCTACTAATTTACGTGCTGCCAGAAAACTACGAGAGATACAAGGCTGAAATTTTGCACTGAACATACTCTTATTATGTTTAACAACCCACCAAAATTTCAGCAAATTCGTTTAACAAACAAAAATCTTCGTCCGCGAAGATACCCCCCCCCCCCTTTAAGTGCAAAATTTGAGAGAAAGTTGTGCTTAAGAACATTCTTAACACTGCGAGTGGCTCTGTTATGAGGCCTCAAAATTTTAAATATTTTTTATGCTTGTTAAACATTCCGTTTCCTGACAGGTGCTCCGAAAGGTCAGAATTTCATTTTTACAGCATTTGTATCCCTCTCCTGAACCTTTTCTCCCTTGGAGACTTGCTTCTGCTGTTACGTGCAGCTGGACATCATAATTCAAATGCAGAATTTGACCTTTCAGCTCTTTTAAGCTCTACTTGTCCTTTTAACTTCGCAGGCACCTTGTCTTGGAAATAAAACTAAAAGTGATCATTATATCCTCCTCAAGCTGAGAGACATTCACACAACAGCACCATAATTCAGAGGAATAACCCCTCCTTTGCGAAATATTACGTTCGAGAGATTGCTATTGTTATCACTTCATCTTTATGTAATTTTTTCCGCAGAAATAAAGAATCGAAGAAAAGGATCAGGTAAGAATGTCGTGTTGTGCGAGGTTGTTCCGTTGCAAAGTTCTGGAGTTTTTTTGTGGTATTAAAAAAAAAGGTGGTAAGATAAAGGTATCTCTAACTAAAAAGTAGAAGGAAAAGATAGTGTTGAGGTAGCTCTGAAAATATGTCCAGAAAAAGAAAATAGAAGTGTGGTTGGGAGACATTCCACCAGTTCCAAGGTGACACCAGCTCATAAGTTGTTGTGTAAAGATGGCTGGGAGCTGAATTGTCGTCATTGATGATATGTGAATTGGCGATGTCACTACTAGAACCAGTGCAGTTCAAAGTTCAAGCAACTTGCAGTTGAGTGAAGTTGAGGTTTTGCAAACATGTGGCGATAGACTGCTCCAAAAATCCGTGTTGAACTTTTCTGTGATTTGAATGATATTAGTGTTCCAATGAATATGTGATGAACGCATCTAAAAAGTGAAATGATTGATTTGGTGTGGGTATAAAAAAAAAGTATTACATAATTGAATTGGGTAGTATCCTAATTCTTACATTTTTCCAGTGGTTTTTCAAAAAACCCAGATAACAGCTGTAATCTGTAAATATTATCTGTAACTAAATCCCAGTTGTTCTATGCAGAAAAGGTTTAATTTCATTTCAAGTTTGTTCAATTTTTTGTGGTATTAAATTATTAGACCAGAGAAAAATATCTTCAAAATGTCGGGGAGCTCTGAAAAGGGGTTAAATTGAGGGGCTATGCGGTACCACGCCACTCCTTTTATTGAGGCCTTGGTGTACCACCTAAAAAGTGCTTTTTTTAAAACGCCTGTATTTTTTAAAGCACTGTTGGCAACATTGTGCAGCGATACCAGGCCGGAAATTGGTGTTATCCAGATCATACGTTTACCACTTACTGAGATCAAGGCAAAACGCTTTAAACAGGTAGTGATTTAACTCCATCACTCGACGTCCGCTCAGTTTCGAACAGCCCAACAAACGTCAAGACTGCCTTCTTGCGGATAATCACAGAACCAAGCATGCATGTGCGACTTTGTCACAATGGCGCGTGTTCGAATATCGAAGAGCAGAATGTGCCGGATCGCTTTCTTCCTTTCATAAAAGCAGCAAATGACGTCCAAATGAAATAATTTTGGTGTTTTTGGATAGCTGAAAACTTCATCTAAAACTCTTCCAAAGGTCGAAACCATGTTACAGCGGAAAACGTCGTGCAATTGTTGAAAATGTGTGTGGGGGACCCAAAATTTTATCGCATCTTAACTTCCAACACTTTACCCGACATGAATTTGAAGTTTTATTTGCGAAAAGTTTGATGATTGTTGTGCACATGAGGAATCGCCTATCTTTCAGCTTTCTATCACAAGAAAAACATCAAAACCCGCCACTTGGTTCATGAGAAATTTAAGTTAAGATTGCCAGTGTACAGCCATGGCGTAGCGTCCTAGCACACTCGCGTTGTTCCGAGCTGGCCCAAGAACCGAAACGAGTGCCATCTAGCAGAGGACCGCATGAACTAAATTCCAGGCAGAAATTCGGCCTCATCTGCAGCAATGTTGATTCCGTCAAGTTGAACCACTATCTGTTAAAAACGTATTGATCAAGGTCTGCGGACTGGAAATCGGGACCTGGGAAATAACTGATTCGGGATAACGGTTCGCAAGAAATGGCAAATGAAACAGCCTGACATAGCTTTACGATTTCTTTTTTTGCACTTCGGTCTCTTATTCTGAACAAATGTTCAATTATTTGCATCAAAATTCAGTACCGTTTCATGAAAGATGCACATTGTGTGATTTTTCTGTGGTGTTAAATACCTCACAACCAACAGGAAGGTTGTTATTCGTTTTTTTTTTCCAGAGCGTGATATTAGTTTCCTTCGAATCGGTTCTCTCAACGTTCGAGTGAAAAAGACGACCGAAGTGGTTAGCCAGTTCCTCGGAGTGAATCAGCTGAGCGTTGGACGGATTCACAAGTCTTGGGGATCAGCAGACAGCGTTGCAAGCAATGTGAGTTGGATTGTTCCTGAATTCTGCCTCGTACTTTTTGGTTGCAATGGGAAAATGTGATCAACAACCATTTTGACCGCTAGAATATGCCGCAATTTAGTTTTTAGCTGCACAAAATATATCTTGCAAATTCTACCGAAAACAGTGACAAAAACTGCCATGCCTGTAGACGTAAACGTGAACCACTTTATCTCTTTAAACTGGAGTTTTGGCCCATGCGCATATCATTGCCAAGATATCAGTGAACATTCTATCCTTGAATCCGTCTCTGCATCTGGAGTTCTTGCCATTGCATTTCATATTTTATCTTGTTGATCATGTCATTGATGATCCTAAACAATTCTTTAATTGGCTGCTGGACTTTGTTCCCGAGAAAAAAACGATCACTGATGAGAAAGATCGCCATGAACGATCTCCCTAATGTCGCTGCAAGGAAATGTCAGTTGACAGTTTTTTGCACAACAAACTTTTTGTTTCTGGATGTATGTAGTGTGTTGAGAAACTCAACGCCAACATTTGCATTTTTAGCCTGTCCTCTACCTGATGGTGTAGGCACCTCCCACCACCTGTGGAAAACTGAAAATGGAAATGAGTTGAGCGGTCACAAACAACAGGCGGTTGCCAAAAAACCCAGAATAGTCAAAACAATGCCAATCTGCTGTGCATTATCAAATTGAGCACCTGCATCTGTGGCTTGGCTTCTACCACTTCAAGCATATTCTACTTACGTTTCTTAATTCTATGAATAATTGGATCGGGGGACTTGGATTGAAGTGGACTAAGGCGAGTTTTGTCATGGAGACGGTAGGTTGTACCTGGCCTAACCGATTCTAACCTAACCCGGAAAAGTGGAAAAAATCAACTTCAAAAATGGAAAATTCTGGCTCAGTCCGTTCTGGCCCTGTCACCGGACCTGAATAATCCGCAAAAGAAACTCCCTTCCTTGTATCTTTCTGTTCTTTTGGTTCTTGATTGGCATATTGTTTCAAAGAAACAGCAATTGTTTTCACGTAACACGAGTTGTTGTTAGGTTCCGTTTCCTTTTTATCCTTGTCATTACATATGCACTTTCATGCCTTTCTGCTTAAAAAGCACTCTTTCCATTTGATGCACACAACATTTTGAAATGGCTGAAAAAGTGACGGATAATTTCTGCTTCGCAGCAATTCGCACCTGAACGCTTCCTGCTTTGAGATTATACAAACTGAGAATACCTCCAAGGCTGCCAATAGGAAAGGAAATTCCTGCAGCTGTGAAAAACCGAGCGAAAACTGCAAATTCAGCATAGTCTGGGTTTTGTTGTGTTTTGAATGCTGTATGTTTTGCCAGATACAAAGAAGCTGCATCGAAGCATTTCCAAAGCTCAATTTTGTGCTTTTTCCGATCATGCTGAAAATTACTTTTTGTAGTGGGGTCAGTTTTAATAAAGGAGTGACTACAGTTGGCCTGGAGCCTTTCGAGTTGTTCTGGTAGTTGTAGATGATGACTTAAAAATGGAATTAATCGCCGTTTAGAAATCGATGAAGTGTGTTGTGTATGAAACCCGCAGGTCTGCATTGTGTTCCATTACGGGATAGTCTGGTCTTCATTCCACATGCCATCTTTTGCACTGCTTGCAGCCATTAACACTACACTAAAATCATTTATTTTTTAGACACGGCTTCAATCTGTGTCATTCTGATCAGTGGTCTTCCTGTCTCAATACTGTTCTTCTCCTCTGCAATTCTACAATTCTTCTCTGCAATTCGGGTGTGTTAGCTCTCTTTGCTTCTACATGGACTGTGTTGTTCTACCATTCTTTGCATGCTTCCTTCTATTCTTGGTTATTGGCTACCGAATTAGGCTTGGATTGCATAACACTCAACTGTTTTCTCCGACTGTTACGTCTTTTTTTCTTTGTTGCACGCTGCTATTTGAAGCCATTGGTTGGTGAACTAAGTTTGTTCTGAAGGATAAAGGCTCTCTCCAGGTTGGTCATCCCATTTGCTTGTATCGTTAGTCGGAGCACTAGGCAGCATAGTCTGTGTTCTTCTTTGACTTTTCTACTGACTTTTCTAGTGTTATTCTTTGACCTTGGAATGAGCATGCTACTGACTGTACTTGGCTCTGCTTACTCCAGGTTTCCCACAGTCAGGGCAGGCCAGTGAATCATATTATAAGTTGGGGAAAATCATAGAAATGCTCAACATGCAAAAGTCAGAGAAAATCAGGGATCATAAGGATCCCCCTGAGCCTTAAAATGATCGAGAAACAACATTTTGAAGCAAAAATGAACACTCAAATTTCAAAATTTCTGCCGTTTCTGGGGACGCGGTCCCCCAAACCCCTCAACTTAAAACCTCGCTGGGGCTCTGACTCAAACCCGTAAAACCTGCTGCAACCTTTGAAATTTGACTGCACTATATTTCGGCTAGGCTGGAAAAATGTATCGGCAAAGGTCAGGGAAATGAAAATCCAAAGAGTTTCGGGAATCCTGTTGCTCCAACCAAGCACTTCGGACCCCTTCTTGCATTGTTATTTTTGCAAGAAAAAGGTAAAGACATGCTAACCTGGCCATGGTGTTTCAGTCAGTTCCACTGGAACTGATTCCTGCCTCACTGGCTACTCATTTGACAGGTTGTAAAATCTTTTCTGTTCAATTATTGTCTGGAAACTTTGGAGCTCTGGTAGCTTTACTCAATCAACGGGTTTGAAATGCCTAACATGTCATCAAAATTACTCGATCTACCTATTTTGTTTCGTTTCCAAACAGGGAGATGCTCAGAACATGCCGCCACCACGTGCAACATCTCTGAAAAAGCGAAAGTCTAGGAGGCCACAGGATTTTCCCAATTCCGACTTGATGGCTGTTCAACGCCACCACTCATCTCCGATGATTCAGATCAGCCAGAGTCGCAGCACGCCAACCACGCCATCGTCGGGAAGGGCGGTGTCGATGACATCGGCTGACAGTGTCATTTTGGAACACGAACCTGATTCCGATTCTGATGGTGCCTGTGGTTTTGGAGATAATTGGAGCCGCAAATGATGGATTGTCACCTTTATTTATTTACTCGAGCATTTAAATGGTTTATGATTGTGTGCAAAGCATACATCTCTGTGCAATGTCTTCCAATGTAGATACAACTTATTCTGTTTTTTTTTTCCTCTGCAGCCCAGTCATCTGTAAGAAGCTCTTTAACAGACCAAAACGATATGAAAAGCCTTCAATTCGTGGACGTTTCCACACTTGTGCAATGGCAGTACCTGTGACTTGCCAGTCGTTGAACAGAATAGGCATAATAAAATCCCGCATTTTTGTCTTGTCTGTTCGCTCCACAGCTTCAGCTGGCTCTGTGTCGTTCTGTTCCAAATTTGTTTAGTTTTCCCTCTCATCAATTCTCGTGTCACAGGCTAATCCGGGGACCATTTTCTCCTGGAAGAGGTCATGCTCTGCTGTGGTGGAAAATGCGAATCTGTCATTTTATGCAAAACTTCAATGGAGGTTTTCTCGTCTTGTCTCGTCTTGATAACGGACGCGCGATGCCCCCGAAACGTCGACTCAACTCACACCATGGAGACAAAATCGTCGAAATTCCCTGTAAGGGTGATATTTTAGGAGGTTTTCTCGCTTTTGCATTTTCTGGCAATCGTCAAACTTTTTGAAGTGAGATCTCATGCTGGAAAGGTGAAAAATGACTCGCCAAAAACAAAATTTGCCATGTGTCGACTTAAATTGTTGCAGATTGTGATTAAACAGGAGCCCAAATTGAAATTCCCACTTCATTAGCCTGCAGGCAGATTTCCATGAAATTTTAAGCAGATTTGACAAAGTATGTCGATGGAGATATCACTTCAAAACGTTTTGCCTATTTCCGCTACTGTTGTAGCTGCTGCCAGAAAACTAAAGAGTTGCATACAAGGTTGAAACTTTAAACTGAACATACTTTAACATGCTAACAACCCCTAAGATTTCTGCAAAATCCGGCAAGAAACAAAAAAGTTTATCCGTTAGGGTGCCCCCCCCTAAATGAGAGGTTATCTTTGTCATGTCACGAAATGCTTGAAATGAAAAAAGTTGCATAATCTGCACTTCTTCACTCATTTTGTCATCTCCAAGGATGACTTAACTTTTGCATGACTGTTTTCCATGCTTGCATGTGAAAAGATAGTCATTTACTCTATTCTTAACCTATTTCATTCGCAACCAAATTGCCGATACACAGCCCCAAACACACAGATTTTAAAAAACGCACGAAGTGGATAAAAAATGCAATTGAAGTTGTGCCGAACATTTCCAGTCGATGTTTTTAAAAAAATTTGAACACCTGGGCCAATGTTCCGAGGCCAAAGGTTAGATGATAGCGAGCCCATTGATTTTGGTTTTCTTTTTTGAATTCCAGATGATGGCAGTTTTCTCAATAAAATTGGAAAAACAACAAATGAAGGCCTAATAAAATTATTTCGCAAAATTTGATGCGTAACAAACCTGTATTTCTGGCCTCCAATTCTCAGATTTGAAATGCAGTGTTTTGACATCTGAATTGAGTGCCGAGATCAGCATATCGTGATGCATACGTTTTAGCTTATCCGTGCCCATGAACCAGTCAGGTCAGGCACTGCAGTAAAATCATGAAGTCATCTAGCAGACCATCGAACCAATTCCAATCAACTTTTGTCAATAATTTTAGTGCTGGTTTCAAATCTACGCTTCCCCCATAACTAATTTCTTCATTTTCACCGTTTTAACTGGCTCCATCACTTTCAGAGACGACCCTTTCTGTGCCATTTGCACTTTGCAGTTTTCCATTCAAATTCAATATCCGCATCATTGTCTTCACAAACAATGCCAAATTCCACCTCAAAAAACTTTCGGAGTCAGTGTCCACAAGTGCAGCAAATTGCAAATGTCTGCCATTGTTCCAATCCGACTGGCTTGTGCTTCAATGGATTCTTCAACCAACAAGGCAAAAACACTGGACAGCAAGCTCAAAACCACAAAAAAGGTGCAGTTTCTGCTCTCAAGGATTTTGAAATGCTATCAAACTGCAAAAGTCAAAAATACTCATTTTCCTGAAAAAAGTGGCAACAGTTTTACATGGGTAATTTCAACAGCGGTGATAGACTGCAACGGGGGCCAGCACATTCGGTTGAGAATTGAAATGCGGATTCATTTTGTTTGCCGCAAACAGCGAGTGACACACGGATGTCACCCTTCTATTGAGAACAAGAAGGGGTGGCACGCATGCGTCACTTGTGTACAGGTTTTAATGATGCATCGTTTATTCTATGAATCGATTGGATTTCTTTTTTATGCATTTTTTTTTCAAATTTGGTGCTGCTTTATTTTTGCAGAAGAATCTCGTAGGTGCGAATATTTTGTGTGTTTTTCCACAAAACGAATTATTTTGTTATTCGCCAAGTTTTTGAGAATATTGATTTTCGGGGAATGCAATAAAATAAAAGTTCCATTTTGGTAAATTCTTGAAATCTGATTTGTTATCACTCGTTACCAATGAAATTGAACCATTTCCCAATAAATTGATGCTGGACTTTTTGTTCAATGAAAGCATCTAAAGGCTTAGTTTTTGGTCTGAGATCAGCTTCATCGGCCACGTGGAACCCAAGAAAAGTCGGGGAATATAGGAAAACTGGAAAAGTCGCTGTATTTTGACAAAGTGGAGAAGTCAGGGAATTGTCATGGAATTTCCTTAAGAAAAATGGAAAAGTCAGGGAATCAGGGAATATTTGCAAACTGGAAAAGTCAGAAATTTTGGTAAACGAATGTTGGCAAACTGGAAATGTCAGGGAATTGTCATGGAATTTCCAAAAAAAAAAAATGGGAAAAGTCGGGGAATTTTTGCTGTTTTTTTTTTTTTGGATCTTGAATTTTGTTCAAGAAGCACTTGAATTAAAATCTATGTCTTAGTGGATTTTAGAAGGGAATTTCTCTGAAAATCTTTCTTGAAAAGTTTGGGAACAATTTTCTGAAACGTTGAGGTTACAGTGCAATTGTCACAGTATAATCTTGCAAGGTGTTTCACTTCTTCCTGGTGTGCTGATGACTACTGATCCTAGCTCAAACAACAGTTTCCTCTTATGTCAATCGTAGCTCGTTTTGAACAGCCACGATGTTTCTTTTTTGATAAAAAAAAGGCTTTCCGCCCTGTAAACTTCAAACACTACTGCCGGCACATATTTTGCAAATACATGTTGCAATGCACGTGGACATAATCCTCATCTTGACTTCTGCACTGCATCATACTATGCCTGAGGCCTGACCTAATCCAGAGAAATTCTTGAACCGCAATATGCAACTCTTTCTTCCAAGTCCACAGTGTCTAACACAAGTCCTGGTACATTGGAGAAATTTTAAAGGTCTGAGTAAAACAGGAGCCGTCCAATTTCAACTTCATGCCATACACGAGTGTCATGATGTTTTGTACATTCATGTTGCCTTTGGTTCTAAATGACACCTGAGTTAATTATGAGCTCCTATGTTGCGTGAAGATTTTTGGTAAGGGGTGTTTTATCACACCAATTTTATCAGCCCCACTGTTCATGAGAATGCTTACAAGTCTTTGCCCCCCCCCCCCAAAACTAAAAGTCGAGGGCAGCTTTTGGCTGGTGCAACAATAACTTTGAACACTAACAGTGTGGGTTTAAGATTCCAGATGTGATGAAGTGTACCTAAAAATAAAGGTGATATAGGTTGGCCAGACCAAATGCCAACAACTTCGGAATTCAGCACACTGATTGCACAACAATGAAATTGTCTTTCAGTCGGAAGAGAAGCGATCAGAATGCTGCTGATCAGAAGATTGCACCTGATCTAGTATGCAATCTAAAATCATGTTGATTACGCCATTGGAGAGGCAATCTGCATGAGGCTGCTTTCTAAGGGGGGCCAGGTTGTGGCTGCAACCACAGTGTCAACTGTCCAGCCCAAGTTGCTGACGCAGGTGGGAGACTCGGAAACAAACCTGAGAAATTGAAATTAAAATACGACATGATTTTTTTACAAGAACCAGTGCATACTGGTGGTGGAATTAATGTACTTATACGTGTAAAAAATTGCAACTATTCACGTCTTACAAAAAACTCCATGCCGCAGAAATTAAAGGTGCGCTTTGAGAAGCGATGTCAAAATTTGACACAGATAAAAAAAGCCTTGTTGCAATCTGATGCTTGCATTTCTACCGCCTCCAAAAGAGTAAAAAAGTTTCGGAGGCAACAGTTTAATGGGAAAACACGTGTATGAGTACATTAACTCTGCTGCCACTTTCCACATAATGGGCGAATCAAAAAAACTTTTGGAGATGAAAACATGTCAGACATCGAAAAGCTTCACATTTGCAGAAATTCATCACCACTTGCAGAGTAAAGGATTAGCATAAAATGCTGTGCATTTTCATTTCTGTGGTTTCTTCCAACGAAGATGATGCATTGTCGACTTCTCCCCGCTCTGCACTTTCACCAATGCTTCTTCATCTTGACTATGCAGCATTCAAATTTAATGGATTATCCCCGGAGAGAAGTGGTTGAGGTCTTGCTTATACTGCGGCATAAACTGTAACCCTACCTCACTTTTTTCTGCAGCGGTGGGGCAGGGACACAATTTATGCCGCAGTATTAGTTAGACCTTAACCAAATCTCCCCGGGGTGTGAGTAACTGTATGAACAAAAGAAATGAAAGGAAGCACCGGTCATTTCAAGTGGGCCATGGCTGAATTCCAGAAGGTTTGCTGCAACGAACTGGCAACAGCAGTTTTCTGGGGAGAAAACTCGGACCATGTTGGAATCATTCCACAGCATTTTTTTTTTTTGTTTTGAGTTAACCTCCCACTCATCTGTTGCCTGCTCGGAAGCAGCATGTCTTCCAGAATTAAATGTTGGCTTGTTTCGCGTTTCAACATGCCAAGAGGAAGCACAAGTGCCCTGAAATAGGATTTTTTAATTCATCTGCACTTCATAAGTCTGCACTTCTGTTCGCTCATGTATACGGTTTTTTTTTTTCTTTTTGAGTGAGTGTGCTGAAAGGCACCAGTACCATTATTTTGGATAGGTTGAGAGATCCCCCTTCTGGGCTAATGAAATTTTAAGAAACCGCAGGTACTTTACACCCAAAATCAACACCAAAAATTCAAATTTCTTCCATCTCTGGGGAACCTCGAGAAGAACCCTCGCTGGGATCTATGCTGCGACTCTGCCCCAGACTCAGGTACCAGCGCCGCAGCTACCACACACCCATTTGCTAAGTGATGGATCTCCTGATCCGCCTCGGAGGAGGAAACCATCCTTCTTCACCCTCGAAGAGAAAATCATTCTTGCATTGTGACCATGATTTTCGACTCCTCTTATGCTGCAGCATCTTTCTCAGTTCTTGCCAAATATCATTCCGTCTTTTCCTCATCAATATGCCCTTCGTGATTGAACGCCCTTTCACATGCCTTCATTGATCAAAGTCAATGTCGATGATGAATTACTTACCTGAATTGTAGCTTCACATTTTGGTTCATGGGTGGTGGGTGGAGCTTATTGTCGAGTTCTTTGTCATCCGAATGGCCGACCCCCTTCGAACCAAGTCGCAAATTTAAGTTTGATAGTCGTTTGCTAGCTTCAGCAGTTGGTGACTGATGGGGTCGGGATACTTTGGTCCGAAAAACTTTAAGATCGAATGGCGCTAATCTCGTAAAATCTTCAACGAATCCAATTAAACTGACCTAACCTATACTACACTATCTCAACCTAACCTATCTTAACGGATTCTAACCTAATTTAAAGCCATTCGGACTCAAATTTTTTCGGACCAGGTATGTTCCCCGACTGATGGGATAAAATGTGTTCAGATCGATACTCGATGGGATACCACATGAAATGTGGAGCTGAAAAGTCGTGCTGAATGATGTTCAACACCAAGAAGTGTTCGGAATACAAACGTCGACGGACTGCATTGGATGACTAGGCAAACTTGCTGAAATGACAAGAAGTTTCAGAACTTTTTCCAAATTGAAAGTACGAATAATCAATGTGATGGATCAAAAGTATCTGCATTTGCCTTCAGGGTGTCGGGTAAATGCATTCACAAAAGTACACAGACGTGTTCCTTGTGACCAAAATTATTCAGTGTATCAAAATCAATATTATTCAGTGACAAAATTTGCTCCACCAGAACACCCATTTCTCATACATGGAGCCCCAAAGTTCCAAAAAAATAGCTTTTTGGGGAATATCTGGGGCTGTTTGCGTTGTCCATAAAGGTCTCACTTTGCGACCAGCTTCCTCTGGAGAAACAATAAAGAAACGATTCAATGGTCAAATGTGTTCCGGTGCACCAATTTGCTGATGAACTCAGAAAAAATCACTCGGCTTGGCCAATGTATGGAAGGAAATTCCTCAAAAAAATCACTCTGGCGATTTATGGAATGTGCGGCAATGTACGCAAATTTCCCAAAAAATCACTCGGCATGGGCAATGTGCGAAAAGTTCCCAAAAAATCACTCTGGGCATGGGCAATTCACGGAAATTGCCCAAAACACAC
>JASGXE010009200.1:0-29135 GCA_030068105.1 Sinentomon sp. SZTP_YWyxl
TGACAAGCAAGAGCAAAAGGAAAATTACAACAAAGTCGAACAACGAAAGAAATGCAAACAAACAAAAAAACAATTAATCGCTGAACCCAGCAACTGAGTTAGAACTGATTGACTGACATAATACGATCAGTCACAACGTAATGAAACACACAAGTAAAACAAAAAAAAAAACGAAACACCAAATCGCACAAAATTCCCAAATTTATTTACTTTCCAGTGGCCTCATAGGGGAAACAAATCTGAAACGATCCCACACGAAATTCACACAGAGACATATTCTTTGCTCAGTATGCCATGTCATATCATCGATTGAAAAGATGAAAACACAATTGAACTCCAAGCACTGCTATCCTGGCTTTCATTCATACATTCTGGTTGCGTGAAGACGATGTGAGATATGACGTCCCAACTTTCATCTGGGAGCGATCTGTCACTTACCTTCCACTGACAGGAAAGGTTGAGAAATCTCAAGGTGCGGATATTCTGACCTCTGGTATTCTGCGTGACAATACGAAACAGGCTTTGAACGGACTGATATGACACATATTCTCATCACAAGTTTGGTTGCAAATTAAAAGCACGGAAATCCAGTCCATAAATGCAATACAATGTTCAAATATCAAAACACGTAAAGTGTGTAAAAATTGTTAGAAAAAATACAACTTTTCAAAATGTGTCTTTTCACCACTTAAAAATCGCGTAAATGAGCGCTCAAGTCATACCCTTGTTCATCAAGCTACCTTGCAAAGTGATCGGCGCTGCGGCATCCGGTATATAGATTCCGTTTGGTGAACTAGCCGGCTCCTCTCAATTGTGAATAAAGTATGGAAACAACTTCAGAAAGGAGTACAAAAGTGTTTTGAAATCGACGATCTTCTCCTGGCGCTTCGGATCGGGTTCGCTGGTTGGCAAATTGTGTTCAGGATCTCGTAGCCTGTATTTTCAGTGACAGTGGAATCTGGTAGAAATTAGGCGATTTCTCGCAACGCTGCCCAGGTGGTCGTCCATTCCCGAGTAAGACCTATAGTTGCCGCATGTTGTCCAGGGAAATTACAAAATTCGGCTCGGCTATTCTCATTTTTCTAACGGAGTACGGTGTTTGGAAGCAGCGAAGATCATTGGTTTGAAATTACACCATTTTTGACGTCCATGATATTCGTAATACGTTTTCTGTCCCCTGCAAAGTCATCACTGAAAACGTGATGCGTGATTACGGGCTCGTCTGTAGCTTTTTGGAAAGCGCGAGAAATTTGCGGCCAGGCAACCTTTAAGAAAGATGCCACACCATGTCCGAGGTCGCCTTTCTTGGCCGCAAATTTGATGATTCGAGGTGCCTAAACAATGACACAAGACTATGTTGATATTTGTCCCATGTAGGGAGGGCACCAGCCCGAAGATCCTTCCCCAAAGCAAGGATCTTCTGATTGGAATATATCTGGAAAAACGTCTCCTTCCAACTGGTATTGACTGGACAGGGATTCTGCACATATGGCACTGATTGCCGGCAGCGTGGCTGTTCCAGCTGATACATCTGGTGGCAATACTGATGGGCTAGAGTTGAAGTCACCGTTCGTAATGTTTCGATTTTCACCATTTGCTAGAGATAGACAGCGAGCACTGTGTCGTCATCGTGGAAGTGTTGTGTAGACATCGTGAAAAAGGAGAAGAGTTTCTGTAGAGCGGCAAACCTAATTCAAAATAATCTATGACCAGAATCGTGTTCGTCTGTGCAAAGTAGCAATACAAGAATTCTTGTGACGTCAGAATTTGAGCATTCGTTTCTCTGCCTCCATTTTCCACCCTTTCCCTGTTATTCAGAGATAACTTCGAGTTTCGTGAGGCAAATGAAGCTCGATTCCAAAGTCTTACAAAATAAATGTCTGGTGAAACGTATAAATCAAAAGTCGCAAAAATATCATTTTGCAAGTGTTGGCAAAATTTAATTTAATTTAATTTAATTTAATTTCAAACAATACTGCACCAAAGAATTTTGGGGGCAGGGAGCAAAGTACCTACACATCCGTTTAAACCATCGTCAAATTGAGTAAAAACAAAACAAAACAAAAAGTTCGCCAATTAAAAACAAATGGAAGCAGATGAATAAGTCGTGAAACACAGGAGAAATCGTCCCCGTAACGGTGATGCACGTAATTTAAATGAATGGGGAGAGAAATCCAAAATGACTCTTTTTTGGGGGAAGTGCCTCAGGAGTGCTTTGGAAACAACCGAGATGGAGCGTCATGGGAATTCAATTCTCTTAATATTTTTGAAAAAATGAATTCATAAGAAAATTGTGCCTAGGTGTTGCATACGAAAAACAAAACCCGTGGTCGGAATGGTTTTGAACAGACTTTTGGCAACAGCAGAAAGGAAGCGGAACAGGGCATTTTTGAAAAGCAAGGTCATAAAAACTTTTGAGCCGGCGGTTGCGTCTCCTATCACGAAGAGGTTCAAGTGAAGAGGCTCTTCAGACAGGAGAGCTGACACAGAGGCACAGCGACGGAAGTTCCCGGAGACAACTCTGGCAGCACGTCTCTGGGTACTTTCTAAAAGATGAATATCTGAAGCAAGCATCGGGTCCCATGCTGCGCACTCGTATTCCAGCACTGGTAGCACAAAGGACACATAGGCCTTTCTGCTAGCTGCGGGTGTTGAATTCTTAAGATTCCTTTGGATGAAGCCGACAAGTCGACTCGCTCTTAAGGCAGTCGAACGAATATGGTCACCCCAACTGAGGTCGGCTCTAAGGATTACTCCTAAGTATTTATAGGCGGGTATGCTTTCTAGCGGAGTCCCAGATAGGCAATAGCAGAGAATCATGTATGGGGGAGGGTTAACACCTCGGGAAAAGGACATTGTTTTGCATTTGTTAGGATTCAGTCTCATTCCCCAGGTATTGCTCCACTCAGAAATGCGGCAAAGTTCGTCAGACAGTATTTGGATATCAGCAAAATTCGTCTGGAAAACGATTTATCTGACAGCACAGAATAACAACATAAATTATCAGAGGGGAAATATTCGCGCTTAGGGTCTGTTTGTTTAAAGAGGTACTGAACCACGACACTTCGTTTCTGCCAGTACCATCAAGACGAAGAACGACAAATTACCTTGGGTATCACTGCCGTGCAACTTTGATAATCTACACCGGCCTTCAGTGGAAGAGTTGAATTCCAACCAAATATCGATGAAGCGGTCTTCGGCGGGGATCTTCCCGAACTGGGTGTTTAATTGCGAATGATCACATTGTTGTTGAACATGTATCAGCTGAAAACGCTCCAAGTATACTTTACACTAATGGTGTCTGGCACCTTATCTGGTAATCCACGAGCAACACTGACCATTCAAGGTAGAGAGTCATGTTTGAACTGTCTCGCGATCGCATTTCCTCCTTCCTGGAGAACTTGTTCTTGCATTAACTTCAGTCAGACGCCGCTAAAAATATCTGAATTCACGTTTTTCCGCAGTATGAACACGTGCCTACTGAAGGTCGGATTGTGTGATTCGCCAATGGTGGCTATCACAATCTCACGTCTGACATATGCGATGAACGACATTTTTCATTCTGGAGAATGACTTCGCCACAAGTTAGATTCAAGATCCAAGTGTCTTGAGTACCAAACGGAAAAGTAACGGAAGAAATACTGCGCCTTTTTGATCGATGAGTTGCTGTTTTCTCTTCATACCGGATCTACGGTTTGCTAATCTGCGAATAATTGTCCTGAACTGGCGCAATTGCTTTATAACTGCTGGCCCAACATGAGTTACACCATTCAAGATTGTGCGAGAGTATTCTCTTATAGAGAATAGTCGCTGGTCAGTTGCGTCTTTTGGTACTTTTTAGCCACAACGGACAACTTTCCGCAGGAAGTCGATATGACGGAGCACATTCCATTTCTCAAGCACATCGCTTTGTTCTTTTTTAAGTGAACTTTGTGAACGTTCAACGATGTTCCTGCCAGTACAGTTTGCGGTTGCTTGCAGAAGAGGGGTGGGGAAGATGAAGTGGAAGTTAGAATCTGAGGAGATGCGATGCGTGCAGTAATCGCGATCTGCTTTCTGTGGCTAAATAGAGACACGTGCAGTCGAGTTTCAGACGCTGGTTAACGCAGGCTGGCTGGGTGCCTGTACCCGACGTGATGCCCCATGCAGGCTTGCGCAGTATCATACGGATGCTGTCGAGACAAAGGAGAAGTGAGGCTGCATCAACCATATTCCCGACAATAATGCGATACCTTTACACGCGATAATGTTCCCCTCCGGCTAGAAATAGAACCTACAGAGTCGAACTTCGAGGCGCTGGTTACCACGGATATTGTACGATGTCTACACGAAACAAACGGTTTCACGACCGTATTCCAAGCCGCTTCTTTATGCTGGAAATACCCATGCCTCTACAGCCAGTATGCCTTGTACGGATGCTGAGAGCTACAAAGCAAGGGAGGCCGGCTCATCATATGTTGCTGAAGATGCTGCCGAGAGAGGGGGACGGTTAAGCAACTCTGTGTTCGAGAGCCTCTAATATCAGCGGTAATACGCTGCCAAGGAGCAAGCCCACGCGTTATCCATGAAACCAAATGCCGGCCTACGTCTCGACTTTAAAACAGTGCATCGAGCTGCGCAATCCTGGGATGGGAGAACTGCGCAGTTCGCTTTGCCTTCTGACCGGGTAACCAACACGCAGACCTCTATGACTGCCTCAACGGGGGGTGAACCGCGAAGCTATACGTATATGTATATACGGAGCCATTCTGAATATGCGGGCCATAGGAGATTTTTGTCAGACTTTTGAAGCACGGGGCCATGTAATTCCCCATTTCGCATGATCCGCAAAACACATTACATAAAGGAATGCATTTAACAGCGCTTACTAGATGGGGAATAACATGGCCCCGTGCTTCAAAAGTCTGACAAAAATCTCCTATGGCCCGCGTGTTTTGAATGTCTGAGTATAAGTGCACCATGTTAAATCCCTATTACTTGCTGGCGTAGCGACGGGTTCACGACCGCGCTGGCGGGCAACATGGCAACAGGCCCTGACGGCAATGAGACATAGGTTACACGAGACGGAGCGTGGGAGCGGCAGTCTTCGAACTATCAAAGGCGCCACCGTTCCCCATTTTCAATCACACCAGGCCTCTGTACTCTATACAGAACGAAAATCTCTGCTTGACAGCCTTTCACGACGACAGGGATTCGCTATAGGGCTGGGATACCCCTAGCCTGCGGACGTTCCACTCGGACGGCGATCAATTCCACTGTGCGCTCGGACACCAGCTAGAATCGACACTCTGATCCTCGTACTTATGGAGATATTTGAAAATAGGCCTAAGCTATAAAGCCAATCTATTTTTCCACTGCATGCAATATCAGCTCGTCGCACGGGCTGCGGAAAACACAAGGCGCGTTATGTTTATCGTTTGTCAACAAAACTGAGCAAACCATTGCATGGCAAGGAGGCCCATGGGCTGCCTGTGGCTGCTCGCTCTCTTTTTAATGTTGCAGCATACCTGCCTCCGAGGTTACATCCCCGGGCAGCATCGTTGCTATGGCAATGCCTACCCAATCACGGGCAAAAGTGAGCCTGCGGCACTGCCTGTTTTCTCAAGCAGCGGGCACATGGCTTTCAGACCAACATAATTACTGATTTGTGGCAGACTCCCCGCGGGAAGCAATGCTTCAGGCGAAAAGATTTTTTGTTTCTGAGACAAGAATATTTTGGCCGCCGAGATAAGGCGACCACACACCGGCCTGCGTTTACACATCATCTTTGCAAAGCAAAAGGGGATGTTATAGATCTTTTGTTCTTGTTGGAACAAACTTTTTGCAAAGCTGCATTTCTGGCGTGGCAGCGGCATTGTACAGCCAAGGCTGCATGTGTTGATGATTTGTCTAGGATTCGTTGACTGCGTTCGCTGAGCGCAGTAAAAGGCTTAACCTTTTTCCAATTTTTGACTAAGCGTGGCTGATGATGTGGGTACGTTCAAATCAGTGTGGGTGAAGAGATAATGTTGGGCCCGAATAGAGTATGGGTGATGGGATTCCGCTAGTTTTCGGCGCTTGTCGTCGGTTTGTGCGGCTAGAACGCTGTGCGAGGCATATACATTGTTCTCCCTTGTCAGGTTGTGGCAGTTGACGAAGCGGAGAGAGACAGCTAGATAACGAACTGTAAATCATTAAAAGCGACGATGCGGATCGTGCAATTTTCCGAGAGGAGAAATTGGCCAATCACCACAGCAGGAAAACGGGCGAAACACCAGCCCTCAGTATTTAGCTTAAATCACAAGCGTGCATAACCATAGGGATGCACACACACGAAATGAAAACCCTGCTGTCTGTAATTGCAAAAAAGAAAGCATAATGACTTTTGAAAAGTCACAAAACGGATGGCGATACGTTGGTGATCTGCTATACCCGGGTGTCCCGAAAACATTTCGCCGCAGTCGTATTCTAGATGTTCCTGATGGCAAAAACAAATCGAAATTAATCAGTAAAAAATTTGCTTCGGGTATCCATGCATTTCCGTGTAACCCCCCATAGTCCCCCAAAATGGAACCAATTAGGGTTTCGTAGGGGAGGTAAGATTTCGTCGTTATAGAACCGTCAAGTGTTCAGGACAGGGGTCTGGTAAAACATAATTCAGTGGCAAAATAACCTACGAGTCCCCATGCGCATTCAGAATATGATTCAGGCGTGGGCTTGGACTCTTGTCTGCGAGAGATCCTCTTTTGTCTGTTCTTGCCTCACTCGTAACATGGAAATGTGAGTTCCATCATAATTGCAGTCTTTTTCCTTCGAAAAGGATGTTTGTCGCCGTCTGTGCTGTCACAGACCCACCGTTTTCAGTTCGATCTCAGACAATGAACATTCATCGTCAGGTGAGTCATAACAATTCCTGAGCTTACCGTCGGATTTAGATAAGTCCCGCAAGCCGTTTATTAGCAAATCCTTTCCTTCGGTCACATCTGGAATAAAAAAATCTGGGATCAACTGAAAAAAAAAACCATGTGCAACAAAGTCACTCAATATACCTACCTAACAGGCAGCAGTCGGCCCGCCACCGAGCCAGATACGGAGACATCTTTAGACGAGCGGCGACACTAATAAATATAAACACGTCACAGGTTGTTAACGTCACGGGAAGCAGGAAACCAATATGAGTAAAATTGTAGGTACTTTATATTGCCCGATATTGCTTGCTTGGCGGTAGAATTATTGATCTTGTCGGCGGGAGTTCTTGCATGGTGCGGAGAGAGGAGGGTGTACGACAGGTTACATAACGGCAGAACGCAGTCCTAGCCCATTCACTCACTCACACCAACCATGGTATAGCAGAGGTAGCAGAGAGAAAAGGTGGGGGTTTCATCTCATCCTTTCCCGTTCATCTTTTCAGCAAAAATTAATTGTCCTCTCCTTTCCCGTAACATCCTTTCACAGTCACATCTTTTCCCGAGACAACCTTTCCCAACTTTCACGTATGCTTTCCCAGTGACATATGTAGGTACCTTATTTGTCATATCTTTCCCGTAACATCCTTTCCCGAAGGCATTTCACCCGTTAGGTATAGAAGCTAACAGACAGTCATGTTTTGTCAGGATTTGCCTCGTTCATCGATCTTTTCAGCAAAAATGTATAGTCCTCTCCTTTCCCGTAACATCCTTTCACAGTCACATCTTTTCCCGAGACAGCTTTTCCCAACTTTCCCGCAACATGCTTTCCCAGTGACATAATGTACCTTATTTATCATATCTTTCCCGTAACATCCTTTCCCGAAGGCATTTCACCCGTTAGGTAGAAACTAACAGACAGTCATGTTTTGGCAGGATTCGCCTAGGCGAATCCTGCCAAAAAGATGAGTAGGGTTATACAGCCCGCGTTTTCGTCTCTCAAATTTTCTCTTCCCATATTTTCGAGTCGCAAATTTTCGCTGTCTCAGATTTTCGCTGTTTCAACTTTTCTCTCTCTCAGTTTTTCGCTGTTTCAATTTTTTGCTCTCTCATTTTTTCGTTGTTTCAGATTTTCGCTGTCTCAGAGTTTCGCTGCTTCAAATTTTCGCCGTCCATAATTTCGTCTCTCGCTTTTTCTATGCTCTTCCAGGGTGCATCCTACAGTAAATTGAATGGGGGCAAAGACGCATTTACCTCGCCCAAGGGAAACTTAGCTGAAAAAGATCAATTTTTGAGAGAAACTCTAATTTAAAATAAATGCGTACAACCTACTGTTTTGGTGGGTACGCACGATAAGGAATCGCAAGAGGTTTTATTGCAGGAGACACTGTTTCCCGGAAGGCACCAATGTAAACAGGGTATAACCTGAAATGGCGCACTTGAAGATTGTCTTCAATTTCAACGCATGGTATCACTGATCTCTCTGCAATCCATCGGCTTTTAATATTTGACATCGCCTGTTTGAAATTCCAACAGTCGGGCAAATGTAAAAATTCTGCAAAATTTAACTTCAGACAGGATTTGAGCCCCGAGAAAAACACTCCCGCTATTTTTGTGCTGAGCCGGTAACGATTACAGACCGCACTTTGGGGAAAGCGGGTTTGATTCCGTTTTTTGGCTTTTTGTTCGTATCGTGGAAATTCGCAGTTCGGCGGGTAAATCGTGCTTTCTATTTTTCGAGGTGAATTTTGTTTGAGGATCCTGCACTTTTGGTTTTAAAATCTGCAAATGTGCATGGATGGATTCTAAAAGGAGGCTTGCATGTGCAGACTTCAAACTTTCTGTGTGGCCATGAAAATGGAATAATGTTCTGTCAATCTCGGGTGTCAAAGCAAAGCAGAGCAATTGGAATACTGTCGCTTAAATTTTTCTGTCGAGCAATTTATGAAAAATTTTAAATGGGCTTGGCTTGCACTCTGCCAACTGTACGAGCTGATCACAAACTATTCTGGTCAAAAATGCCATTTTGATAGGATGCTCTCAAAAAAGTGTAAAAATGATGCTTTGCGATTGAGTTTTGCTTCCATAATAGGCAACGCATTGGGGAGGTTTCAAGATGGCACGTCTTGAAAATGGAGAGCCGGTGTTGCATAAAATTTGGAATTGAATTTGGAAACCCTTCGCGAATTCAACGGAGACGGGAGAAGCAGCCGTGGAATTTTGGAACCCCCACTCAAAATTCAACGCTAAGCCCTTGGAATCTGGAACCCTATCGTCAATGCTTGTAGATTACAAGGTATATAGATTATAAGACCACGTAAACTTTTAACTGAGATCCGAGTGAAAAGGTCTGAACTTCGCGGTGCGGACACATCCCATCCCTTTTCTGCCGGATGCACCCTGGAAAAGCACAGAAAAAGCGAGAGACGAAATTATTGACAGCGAAAATTTGAAACAGGCAGCGAAAAACTGAGAGAGCGAAAAATTGAAACAGCGAAAATCTGAGACAGCAAAAATTTGCGACTCGAAAATATGGGAAGAGAAAATTTGAGAGACGGAAATGTGGGTTTCATTGAGATAGGACCGGTTATCTGGTTATCAATTGTCTCTTAAAGGGGTTGGTAGGATTCGCCTACTCCAGATGGAACAAGTTGAAACCACCGTTGACTCATGTTTTGGTTGGACTCGCCATAGTATGTTTGGGTTTAGTCATTTTTAAGGCGGGACACAATTGCATGATTGCAAGGAATGATTTTCAGGATAAAGCCAGGACGAATGACTAGTCATAAACTATGACTTCCATCGGTCCTGGTTGAAGAGAGACGGCTGCCACCTCACGGAAATCGGCCTTCAAGAGTTAGCTTATTCGTTCAATTTTCTTTTGTCTTATAATGATAAAAAAAATGGGTATCCGTTTCGAGGAACCCAACTTCGGTGGTGACAAGATGCAATTTTAAAAATTCTAAATTTCGTCGCTGTACTGTGAAACCATTATTAAGTACATTTGCAACAGACCCCGCCACTTTTCATTCTTGTCCTGCACAGGTTACTTTTTCGCATGCATCTGCTCCATTTTTGCCTCGAACTGGGTTAGTTTCTGTTTCAGCTCCAAACGAGGGAAGCTCTGAAAATTTTGTAAAAATGCTTGCTGGTACCAAAGCTGGTGATCCTGGTTTTGTTGGGATTGCAAAATCGCCATTAACAATTTCGTATCCCAGGTCTTTGGTTGTCATTAATTGCCAGAGCATATGCTCCGTGGAAAAGAGAGTGCTTTTCCGTGATTTCTTAAATGAGCATAATTCCTCCATTTTTTGTTTGGCGGAAACTTGGCTAAATCTTAACATTGGCTCATCTGAGATTTTCCCACCTTCATTTGACATTTATAGAGCTGATAGGGTCGGGGGACATAGAGGTGGTGGTGTGGTCCTCGGTGTCCATAAATCTCTAGGCAGTTCTCCCCAGCCGTCAGGCCTTCCTGAACAAAATCCTGCTGAAGTGGTCTGGTGCCGTTTCAAAGTTGGCCGGGGCACGGTAGTGGTGATAGGTTGTGTATACATTCCACCTGGTCTCTCTAAAGAGAATCCCATTTTAATAACATTTATGATTCTATTGCTTCAATTTTGACTGAAGATGTAATATTTTTTCTGTGTGGCGACTTTAATGCCCCAAATTCATTAACTTTGTCATCTGCTAGTGGTTTAACTCAAAACGATAGGTTCCTGTCGCGTCTGTTGCAAACATTTTCTCTCAGGCAGATGGTAAGTAATCCCACTTATAACCGTGGGGCGTCTAGGCATGCACTTGATCTTGTCCTTACCAACTGTCAAATGAATCTACAAGTTAATGTAGTTCCTGGAATATCCGACCATGAGGCCGTGAAAATGACATGGCTGGATATCTGTTGCTGCACAAATCCCAAAGAAGGTGGCCACTTTTTGTGCACTTTATAGCCAGGCAAATTGGCCATTCATTGTGGATTATGCTTCGGAAATTTTCCTTGGCTTTAGACAGAAGGTTTCTGATATCTCTCTGGACGATGCTTGGTCACTGCTCAAAATGTTGTTATTCGTATTGACTTGTCTGAAATTTATCCCTGTCAAAAAATGAGGGAGAAAAATAATCTTCCTTGGGTCAATCATTCATTAAAAAAACTTTTGAGGCAGAGGCGGATCGCAAATTCCCGTTGGCGTAAAACGGGATCAATCAGAGACCTTTCCCGTTACTCAGAGATCAGGGCCCTCTCCACCAGGGTAAACTGCGATCTTCATAGCAAATTTCTCTCTTCCGCCATTGCATCAAATGCTTCTCGTCCTTTTTGGAGATATATGAAATCGCTACGTGGTAGCAAAACTCTGTCATCTTTGAAGAAAGCGTCAGATGGCTCTCTGACCACCGATCATTTTATATGGCAAATGAGCTTAACACCTATTTTTGCAGCGTCTACACTAAACATTCGAGGTGGTTTACCACTGAAAATGCTTTTAGAAAGGCAAACTGGCCTAGGCCCTGCGGAATACCCAAAAATAACCAGTTTTGGAATCTTTCGACTTCTCCAAAAGATTAAACCTAAAAAAGCTGCTGGGCCGGATGGAGTTCCAGGGAGACTCTTAAAGGAACTTGCTTTGCCTCTTTCCACTCCGATCGCTGTTCTTGTTGAAAAAATGTTTGTGTCGGGCGAATTCCCGTCAGATTGGAAACAGGCAAATGTTATTCCTGTCGCTAAAAGAGGAGCAGACTGTAGTATTGTTGCGGGATACCGCCCGATCTCTTTGACGTGTTTGTGTTCGAAGCTTGTTGAACGAATTTTGCAAAGTCAACTTTTAAATTTCTTGAATCTGTTAACTTTTTTCATTGTAATCAATTTGGTTTTCGCAGAGGTTTATCTTGCGAACTGCAGGTAATTTCGCTTGCTGACGACATTCTACGTTCAATCGATGAGAAGATTCCTGTTCATGCAGTTTTCCTTGATTTCAAAAAAGCGTTTGACGTAATTCCACATGAGCTGCTAATTTTAAAATTGGTGAGGCTAAACGTGCCCTCTTGCCTGATAAACCTTCTTTGTTCATTTTTGGAGGGGCGCTCCCACTATGTGTCTGTTTCTGGAGTAAAGTCGGCGAGTCTTGAAGTGACTTCTGGGGTACCTCAGGGCAGTGTTTTGGGGCCGCTACTTTTTCTAGTGTACATAAAGATTTTCTGAGGGTCTCGCTTTCTATCCGTCTCTTTGCCTTTTTCTTATTGTCGGGTCGACGGTCCTAAGAGTTGAGTCTTTACAAAACGATCTCAATATGATCGAAACTTGGTGTGCTAAATGGAAAATGAACCTAAATGTTGATAAATGTAAATCACTCGTCTTCTCTCGGCAACGTATACCGACCATCATTAATCAGACAATTTATAAGCTCAATGGTACGGCTCTTGAGTCTGTTTCTAGCTACAAATATCTCGGGTGTATTTTTTCCAGTGATCTGCGATGGCAACTGCATATTAATTATACAATTGCTAAAGCTTGTAGGTCACTTGGCTTCCTAATCCGTAACCTGAGACATGCTACAATTACTGTCAAGTTGAGGGCTTTTAAAACTCTAGTTATCCCAATTCTTGAATACGCCTGCGCACTTTGGGATCCTTTTTTGGCTGGTGAAATTCATACCTTGGAAAGAGTCCAACGCGGGCTGCCAGAGCTATAACTGGAATTTACGATCGCAATCATAGCGTAACTGCGCTTTTGGAAGACCTAGGTCTACCAAGCCTGCAGCAACGCCGGCAGTGCCATCGCTTGGAACTTTTTCGTCAAATTGTTTCCGAAGAGGTTCTGCTTCCTCTCCCTTCCGTTTATGTGCGTAAGCCAGTTCAAAGGAGAACCGACAACGGTGCTTGTTTTAACCACCCTATCTGTTCTTTAAGTACGTACCATAACTCTTTTTTTCCCCGCACAATTCGCGATTGGAACTCCCTTCCTTCAGACTCTTCCATGATCAAAAATTATCTTGTTAGTTCTGGGCTGTTGCCATCGCAAGTTGCTGTCCAATCCTGATTCTTATTTTTGCATTGTGTGTTGTATTGATTTGATTGTTTGTTTCTGAATTTTTGGTTGTCGCCAGTTTCCTTTTTGATCGACATTTTTTACTTTGTGTATGTACTTGTGATTCTTCTGCCACCTCGCAGTCGTATTGATTGAAAGAATAAAGAATAATAAAGAATGGAGCAAGATATAGCTGACAAAGCTGTGTTCTTAGCCATGATAAAGCTGTCACTTGCCATGATAAAGCTCTTGCCATGATAAAGCTGTGCTCTTTGCTGTGCAATTATTATCCCTCCTGGCCCAGCATACGTCTCAGGGTGTCCCTTTTCTATCGGATCATCGGTTATGGCCAGGTAACAGGTCAGGTAAGGTGAGCTTAGATTGGGTTAGGTCAGGTGAGGTCTGGTTATGTTGAGTTAGGGTTCTCTGTGTAGTGACATTGAAACCTAACTTTAAACAACCTGGACCTCACCCAACCCAATCTGCAGGAACAAAAAAATAAAGCAGAAACAAAAAAAAAAAAAAAACAAAACAAAAAACAAAGCAGGAACAAAGAGAAAAAAACAAAAAGAAACCGTTTATCGATGCCCGAATGGCCGTGTGCAATTGCATGACACAAAGAAAAGGCACACCATGTACAGTCTGGTGGTGCAAAGGGGGACACAATTGCATGGCTCAGAGAACAGCTATTTTCTGAAAACGTGTCCCTGCGATCGTGCAATTGTGTCCCCCTTCTATAGGAAATGACCCCCTTTACGTCCGATACTCAGCGTGGCGCGGCAGCCAATGTAAAGTAGAGGGTAGCGTGATCGTCTTGCAAGCGTCGTTCCCGTGACGGTTCCGTTGGTTGCGGTTTGAATGCCGTCGTATCTCCCAAAATATTGGAAGGTGAAAAAGACTGTACGGCATAAACATAAAGCAATAAAACGTTTTTTTTTTTCAAAATATATTGCTGCTCAACAGTAAAATATAGCCGTCGCATCCTTGTTTTCAAGGTGTTGCCCACTTCAAACTACACATGGATTCAGTTGAGATTTAATACTGGATCAGAATGGTATAGCTGGGGTGAAATGCGATATTTCTGATTAACATTAAAAATCCCACTGTTTCCTTTATAAATGTCACATTGCATAATTGTTGTTTTGCATTCTCTCTTCACCGAAACTGCCGATATTCCGGCAATAAATCATCACTGCAACTACTGTAAGTTTACACCATATTCTACTCCAAAATTACCTTTTCTGAGTGATGCTAGCAAAAAACAAACCAATTACCGTAAATTTCCTATTGCAGCAACGTAAAAACATTTATCATTGCAAGGTTTTGAAATTGCAATTGACAATTTTTCCGACTTCATCCCAGATGTTATTTTACCCCTGATTCAGGATGAATACGTTTTGTCAGATGAATCAGGCGTAAAATTAAACTGATGGGAAAAACAGTCCATGCTTGGGCAAGGATGAAAGGGGTGGCTCTTCCAAGCTCTACCGCAAGCACACCTGCACTGGAGTTGCACTTTGTTCTGGCCGTCTAAACCGGTTCTTAACAGTCCCCGGGATGGAACAGGGGAAATCATGCTGTGCCAGCAGGTTTGGACGAGAGCACGTGATGCGGCTGGTGCATGCCTAGGCTGCGCTGCCGGACTTTAGGAGTGCCCAGTCCCACGAGAAAGGCCAACATGAGCAGTCTGCCAGCCAATCCTTGTGTTTTTATTCATCTCGTCTTGTCCTTCATATTTTTTATTTTTAAGTTTTTCTCTGTCCTGTGCAGGGTTGGATATGGGATCCGCTTTCAGAGCGGATCAATGCAGTTCGATGAGTGCGAGGCGAAAAGCCGGGCGGCCGAGTGTAAGACCAGTCTGTCCCCCGTCCGTACGTGAGAAACTCCGTCCGAAGGGGAAGCTCCTATTCCTCGCAGTCGGTTTTCAGATTAGGAGAACAGATATGCCGGTTGCCCAATGGGATTGGCAGGAAACAGGAATGGGTATCAGTTGCCAATATGTCACTGAGCAGCTTCGATTCGCAGGGGCCACTCCAGTAAAGTAGGCTAAACTTTTTCAGAGCCCCCGTGTTTGGGAGTGTCTTTCATCGTTTGCACAGGCACAGAGCAGTTCCATCACCAATTTCAATCCTGCATTTTCAGGATATTATTCGTGTCAACCGGTGTTTCAATTAAAAAAGTGGTTTCGTATTGTCCATTTCGTTGTCATGAAAATTTTGTGGCATGACCATGTTTCACCTGGACAGGCGAATATTTTTTGGAAATAAAATACCACAGCATTTGAATTATTTATCATACCCTCGTATTCCTCAATTATACTCTCCAGTTCAAGCATTCCTGCGGAGGATAAATAGAACTTCTGTTTTAATTATCTCTGAATGAGACATGAAAGACATATAAAATTTCAAAATCCCCTTGTTGTTGGGGAACAGCGGAGAAATTTACACTGGAAAAGATCTGAAGAGAAAAAAAACGAAGATCGCAATTTTCATGAGATACTCGCATGCTGGCAAGAGGGAAGTTTTGCTTTTTGTTGCAACAGGAGGTGCGAGTAACTTGTTGCCCCTTGGCAGGATATGCAATATGGATATAAATTTGTTCTGGATATGTGTTCTCAAATTGCTCATATGAGCAATTTGTTGCTAACAAACTTCAAAAATGACAAGCGCTGGAGAATGAGTTGGCCTGATGTGTGAATTTAGATGCTGTGCACCAAATCCAACTCCCATTAAGGGGAGTTCAAGTCTTTATACGTATTTTATTTGCTTCAAGAACAAAATGTGACTCTATGTTTGCCCAAACGCCAATGAAAGATGTGAGGATGGGGGTCAGATGTCGGCTGCTCAATTCAATCCATTAATGCATCGGCTGTTATGGTTTTCAGGAAATCACCGCAAGGGAAGATTGGCACTCACATGGCACCGGCTTCACAGAAAGATGAAGAGCTCTTGGGAAAAGTCGATCGACTTTGTCCCAATTTATACGGCTCCCGTTATGAAATCAAGCAGTTTCATACCCGATTCGTTGCATCATTTTGGCGCCGCGTACCAAGGGGACCCCTGTGGATCACGCTGAAGAGCAATGATTTAGGCCGGAGAGATCTCTGTTGCTTGTTTCAAAGCCACCGGAGATAGTTGAGGATATTATCGATCCCTTCCCCCCGAAAACGTGGATATCCGCAACTTTCACCCGTGGTTTTAAAAAAAGCATCGGAGATCTCTCCGGCCTTAGAAACACAAATAAAAGAAGAGGGGCGCCTTTGCATGCAATTTTTTTTCTTTTGTCAATTATTGTTTTTGTGGTATGAAACTGCTCGATTATCGCATTTCAATTGCCGAGGAACGATCTCGGTGCAACAATGTGATTTTTGAGGTCTTTTGGTGATTTTTGACCCTGGAATTTGTTTGCGATGCATGACTCTTTCTGTTGTAATGAGTAGGCCTATCCTAATCGCCTTGCATGGATGAGTATGTCCGCTGCTGACTCCCTACTGATTTCGCAAAAGGAGGCCTAAGTTAAAGCGTAAATTTGTGCGTTTTCCAAGAGATTAAGTTAAGGTAAAGAGGACCGGTTGAAGGAATCCCGTTACAAATCTTTCTTTTGTGTGAACCAGAAGCATCGCAAATGCTGAGATTCCACGGCCTCAAGGTCCCCCTACCCAGCATTCAGTTCATTTTCTTTCTCCTCCCGCGTTATCCCCACGCAGTGCCTGAGGTTGCTTGAGGGCACCCTCTGAAAACCTGAGTGAATTTCTCTGCACGCTCTTTTACGTGCCAGCTGAGGATCCTTCTAAAACGCAGAAATCGCGGAATTTTGCGGACTGAGGCTATAGTGCGATCTAAACCCCCAAACTTCCAAACCAAACCACTCTATTGTCTAATCTAATCCAACCAAACCAAACCTGACCCAATGATCCGAAACCTAACTCATACCAACCTAACCAAACCAAACCTGTCGTTCCGCGCAATTAGTTTTTTTCTGCGAACCGCCATGTTTTCCATTCGTCCGCGTCCGCATTTTAGTTCGTCCCGCCATCTGATGCAATAAAAACTGGCGCAGCGTCGCGCCATTTTTGTTCGAATCGCAAAAACCTTTTGCGCGCGTTGCTGCGTTGTCTTTCCATTGCAGTGATTTTGTGTCATTTGGGTCTCTTGTGGAAATTGTGCTCATACCACAAGAGGATAATGAAATTTCGCATTGTCGAAATCCAAAAGAGTTCTGTCCCGTCTTCTCAATAAATGTTCCCAAAAACATGCACACCACGACATCTGAATAGATAAGATACGAGAGGTGTTGGGTAAAGGACAGGATAAGATAAACTAGGTAGATTTAGTTGTGATGGATTGGTAGGTCAGAGACGGCTTAGTATTTCGTATGCATAGTGTTTAAAGTCTCTGGGGTAGGTCTCCAAAGGAAAGGGGTATCCGCAGGTATCCATATACGCGAATACTCGTGCATGACGCACGATCTCTCTTGTGCGCAGTGCGAAGCTCGCCATGCTGCTCATGGCCATCGCAACAGGACAACCATCGTTCGCGTGATCTGTTTGATTGTTCTCTGAAACCAAACCGGTTTTTTAGCGAAGCGGCCACACGGTGGAGCGACGTGCCAGTTCCTTTCTCAACAACGAGATTTGAATTTGACTGTGCCTTGTGTCAAGGCATCACACCACAAGGCATCACACTTGCTACACAGTGATTATGCCAACCTTGCTTTGCCAACACAGCAACAGATATATTCTTGACAATATTTTGTTCCTCGCCCCTGCCTATGGATCAGTTGTAGGGTATTGCGCATGTTCTCGCCACAATTTTCGAGTTGAATTCGGTGACCAAGCATTCTGGCGACATTGGTCATCATGATTGCTGTGACGCTGGAATACGATTTTGTTATCACAGAAATTGAATACGAAGGAAGTTCGTGCGTTAGAGATGAAACCATCGAACGATCAGCAACAAAAGTTTTGTGAATTTTCCTATCCCCCATGTGGCACATTTGCTTGCAGCTGTCCGACTGCAGTTACTGCTCTAGTCGGTACTTCTTGACTCCAAAGAAGTTTTAAGAGAATTTATAAAAACTAGTGGGGCTTCGCCCCACTGCGGCCTTCGGCCGCAACCGTGTTTCGGCGCCGGCGTATCCAGTTGGGGCCTCCAGCAGCTGGAAGCTGCGCTTTGTCTCTTGTCTTCGTCGAGTTCGGTGTTCAGTTAGAAATGTGTCCGCGTTTGAGCACATCCCGATTTTGCGCGCATCGAAAAAGTGATAAATGAGGTAATCTAACCAAACCTAACCTGTCTTACTTACCTAACCTACCCGAACCAAACCTAACCTGACCCAACCTAACCTTTTCCCATTGTTTCTAGCGTTTTTACCCGTTTTTGGAGGGTCGGAACTTTAACACGGAGTCAGATGGAAAAGTGCCCAAACGCGTACTCATTTCTAAAAAAGCCCCTGGAGTTAGCACAACCCTCGTCATGATATCTCCGCCGTGAGCATGCGCTGACCACCAAAACACGATTCCATCGTATTGAGATGTGCATCGTCAAAAGAAATGGCATATTAGTTCGGGGTTTGTCGTCGTGGGCAACTGTCCAGCGCTGCATCTTTCTGCGGCATCCACCGCATCTCGGAATCGACACAATCGCATCCACCTGATCTCAAATTGAAATTTTCAACAATTTTCTCAAATTTGCAAGAAACCTCTGAATCCAGCAAAGGATGCCGAAACGCAACCGTGCAAATTTGAAAAATTCAACTGCGTTTGTTGCAAGACATTTTCAAATGCGAGGCAGGCTTCCAGCTTCATCAAAGCCGGGGAGCGGTTTAACAAACCCTGCCGTGACTTCAGATGGCAGAGAGCGTTTGGTGTAAGAATGCTCGATTGGGGCCCTGTTTTACCAAGAAAGAAAAATAATTTTTTTCGAACTAAAGCTATCTGAACCTAACCTAACCTGTCCCCTCTGGGAAAAAACAATGCTCGGTGAGGGCTCCGGCCTACCATGCCATCCAAGTCGCGGCAGGGTTTGCAAACTGGCAGCCGGGGATGATGGGGCAAGATTGAGACAGGAGTGATGGTGAAGCCCACCAAAACGCATGCCAGAACCATCACATTCTGTCAACATGAATAATTGACTCCTGTTCAAGAGCGAAAAAATACAATTCGCTCTGCTTTCCAACGAACTGCAGTTTCATGCGACAAACACCGAGGCGTTCGCGTTGGTTCAAATCAGAATGAAAGCAAAGGAACGTTTCATCACCTCCATGGTGCCGATTCGCAACCTGGCTGCATGAGTTTTTAGGGTTTGTCAAAAAAACATTGACACACACACGGGCACCCGCCAACGCACAGCGAAAAAAGACCTGCGCACACTAACACACCGCCAAAAAGGACTCACGCGCAGCCAGAAAGATTAACGCGCTCCCAAGTACAGCTCAAAAAGACCCACGGAGCGCCATTTCACTGGCCTGACCTCTTAACCTTGACAAACAGGTGAGGTAAGATCCTGTGTGTGGAAAGGTTTGGTCAGACGTCGGTCAATTTTTGCGGTGTGGGTCTTTTTGACTGCGTGGTGTGCATTGGGCTTTTCTGGCTGAGCGGCGGCCTTTTCAGTTGTGCGCAAATTTGCTGATTGGATGATTGGCTGTGCGCAAGGTCTTTTTTTTGCCTTCGCGAAAGCATCGCCCCACAAATCTCATCCTGTGAATGAAGAGGAAGGCGGCGTGGAGGAAGAGGGTTTTCTGCAGTTGCACGGCAATGGCATTCTCTTTCGTCTTTCAGGCTGAAAAAGACTCTTGTTTTGGCGCACGAATGGACTCGCGCGCGAATTTACTGTCGTGTGGACCCAGCTTTCTTTTTCCGTGTGCTGTGCCCTTAACTCCTTTTGTTTTGATTTGATTCTTTCGAAAGGCAGTTCTGAGGAAAAAAAGAATTGTTTTTCGATCAAGAGAAAAATCCGGCGTCTTTGCCCTTTATTTTGTCGTCAAGGTCAACCCCGTCCTGTTTTTCAGAACATGAACTCCAACAATGATCGGTTTTGAATTCGGACAGAAGAGATGCAGGGACACAGCATTGTTGCGTGCGGGTTTGGGGGCGGCACGATTTTCACAAAGGCTACGGTTCCACCGACAGATTGAAGCCAAAATTGAAGGTGAAGGGACACACACGATGATCAATTTTCCCAAAGGGAAAAATGTCTTAATTTGAACTTTATTATATAGAGAGACATTTTCTCTTTAAACTGTGCTTTGATCAATTTTAAAGTTTGTCGATTTCCAGATGTTGCCGAGAACAAAGGTCGTGAAACGATTGTTTCTTTGAGGGGGGAGACTCGAGCACAATCAATTACCTATAGGCATTTGTGATCAGCCATTTCAGAGCGCCGCAACCCACTTTCGATTGACAGGTGTTATTGGCCTTATTGAGATTAAAGGTCCTACCTCAAGCAAGAAACAATTGGAGCATTTGACTCTCCGCTTTGGAGTTGGAACCCATCATTGATTGTGTTTTGCTGCACGTGCGAGATAACTTGCCTGCGTTTTAATGAAAGTGAAAGTGACACCCACTCAATAGTGATCATCAGGGTTATTTCTCGAATCTTCTCTAAATCACCAAGAAGTTTCAAGTGTTGGTCAATCAGGCGACAGATTATTCTTCAGCACCAGCGAAGTCATACAAGATACTCGTACACAGGGACTACAAGGGAGACCCGGTCTTCTGAGAATAGTTTAAACCGAATCCAATATTGTTATTCAGTTCCTTACATATGATGGATAACTTTTCCAGTTCAAAAAGTGCCTGTGTTAATAATAGTTTCACCAATCCTTGAGGATGTTTTTTAGCATGAAACCCTTCGAAGGTACCCACCTATCACGTGACTGGAGGCGTTTAATGTCACTTGCTCGAATTATAACGTTCTCTTTTTATTACCGTTTGGCCAGCGTCTCTGCTCTTCCTCCCGCATCTTGAAATGCTACCCTGATGCAATGCACTGATGCAAAAATTAGATTATAATGGGTAACAGTTCCAAAGTACTGACTACCGCCTCATCCCCGCCTCAGCCGCCTCCTCCGCCTCATCCGCCTCAGCCGCCTCATCCGCCTCAGCCGCCTCCTCCGCCTCAGCCTCCTCATCCGCCTCAACCGCTTCAGCATGGTCCGGCAATCGGATGAGGCGGCTGAGGCGGATGAGGCGGCTGAGGCGGAGAAATTGTTTTTTTAATCGCCATTTTTTGTTCTTTTTTTGTTTTTTTTTTGAGCGAGGCTTGCGAAATGCCCGGATAGGTGAGGTTCATGAGGTTCATGGTGAGGTTCATGAGGATAGGTTCATGAGGTTCATTCTGAGCAGGTGAGGCTTGCGAAATGCCCGGATAATCAAAGAAGCAGAGCTGCCCTTTTGCCGATAATAACGGACAACATACAACCAGGGACTGTAATTATGTCCGACTGCTGGGCCGCTTATTCAGGCTTGGATCAAATCGGTTATAATCATTTGACCGTTAATCATAGTTTGAACTTTGTTGATCCCCAAACGTATGCAAATACGCAACGGATCGAAAGGACCTGGCGAAAGGTAAAGAAGCACCTGGTTCGAGGAAGCAGCAGACCAGAGGGAATGGCAAACCGTCGCTGGCGTCGAGATGTGATCTTGGAGAAAAAGGACCCATTTGTCAAGCTCATTTTTGATTCAAAGCACTTTACCCCCAGCTGTGATCATATAATTTATCCAATAGCAATAGTTTTGTTGGTTATTCATTTTGTTTTGCATGGTTATATTTCTTCAGGACTGGTCTTTATAGATACAGATCAAGAAAAAAAAAACAAAGAGTAAAACAAAATAAATAAATAAATAAATGAAACAAAACAAAGTCAAACAATGACGCCGCATCATGTTTGGCTCCGCCGCATCATTTATGAAGCAGAGGAACCCAACGTTGGGACGGAAGCGAGGATGCGGAGGAGGCGAAGGACGCGGAGGACGCGGAGGATGCGGAGGAAGCGGTGGTATAAAGCGGTGGTATAGTCAGAACTTTGGAACTGTTACCCAAAATAAAAATGGCGATTAAAAAAAAACAATTTCGCCGCCTCAGCCGCCTCAGCCGCCTCAGCCGCCTCATTCGATTTGCCGGGCCATGCTGAGGCGGTTGAGGCGGATGAGGAGGCTGAGGCGGAGGAGGCGGCTGAGGAGGATGAGGCGGCTGAGGCGGATGACGCGGAGGAGGCGGCTGAGGCGGCTGAGGCGGCTGAGGCGGCTGAGGCGGGGATGAGGCGGTAGTCAGTACGTTGGAACTGTTACCTTATAATGTTGGCCACAGTCACATTGACTCGGGTGAGATCGTGTCTTTTGCCGACTTGTCTCCCTATCTCCCTTCTCCCTATCTATGAAAGTCCTTAATTCTCCGGCAGTATGTGGGCCACACGCGACGTTTTGCGTGCTTTTTCACTTCAATTCAAATTCAACTGCAAAATCAAAACTGCCTGTGTGGTGGGCGCCGCCGACCCCCTCCTACCAACAATGCCACCGATTTGCCAAAATCGTTCGTGTGTCGCTTCCTTCCATTTTGTTTTGCCAAACACCAATTGTTGGACCAAGCCGTGAATCATGGTGCCGTGAATCGAGAAAATTCTAAAACGTCGCGTGTGTGCCTGCACGCATCAATCTGTCCGCAGAGTCTTTGTGTTGATCCTGCCTCCCCATAGCTATATAATTTATTATTATTTTTTGTTTTATTATTATTTATTTAAATCTCAACATTGAAGTTGAACGTCAAACAAATCGTAAAAGAAGAGAAAGTCAAACAATAAAATGAACTAGGGCATAGGCGCAAAAGCAAAATTATATGCAAGAATACGAGGGCGAGAGGTCTGGGCTGCAACCAAATTAAACTAGATTAGGTACAGATGATACAGATGCATAATAATATGTTATAATATAGCTATGGCCTCCCCAATCCCATAACAATGCTGTGTCCCTGCATCTCAGCTGGCCGCATTAAAAAGGGATCATTGCTGGAGTTCATTTTCCGAAAAACAGGATGGGGTTGATCTTGGCGACAGAATGAAAGGTCAAAGACGGATTTTTCTCTTGGTCTGAAACAAATTTTTTTTGGTAAAAAAAAACTGCCTTTCCAGAGAGACAAAACAAAACAAAATGACCGAGTTCCTGTCATGTTTCTCCTGCCCCACCCGTCCCCCCATTTTCAGCCCAAAACTGGAAGAACCCATACCTGTTCACACTCATCAAGAAAATGCAACAACAAAGGGCATGTTTTAACTCCTCGATTTTGAGTTTTGCTGATGGATGAAGGTGACCCACAATGGTAATGTTTTTTCGATCGTGTCTCATTGGCCAACAGAGAAGAGTGTCCGGGTGGCGAATTTCCAAACCCTGCCGCGACGTTAGATGGCAGGCCGCGGCTCCGACCGAGCATTGTTTTTTCAGAGTGGGGACAGGATTAGGTCAGGTTTAGATTGCTTTTGGTATGTAAAAACATTTTCTTTCTTGCGAAAACAGGGCCCCAATCGAGCATTCTTCCACAAAACGCTCTCTGCCGCGCTGTCGCGGCAGGGTTCGTATAAAAACTCGTCCTGGTGGCCAGTTTTCAAACCCTGCCGCGACTTCAGATGGCAGACCGAGGCCCCAATCGAGCATTGTTTTTTCCGAGAGGGGACAGGGTTAGGTCAGGTTGAGATCTTTAGGAAAGAAAAGCAAATCATTTTTTTCTTGCGACTGAAGGGCCCCAATCGAGCATTCTTGCACAAAACGCTCTCCGCCATCTTTTAAGTCGCGGTAGGGTTTGCAAAAAATGCGCCCGGGACAGCGTGGTCCATCGCCGCTTTTTGCGCGAGTTTGTTGTTCATAATGAACAACAAACTCGACCAAGACAGGGCACAACGTGCACCTTAATTCCAGCGGCTGGATGCCTCAACTTTACATGCAGCGCCGAAACACGATTGCGGCCGAAGGCTGCAGTGGGGCGAAGCCCCACTAGTTCATATTAATTTTCACTTCCCTGTTGAATGCTTAACAGGAACCGATTTCATGCTCGCTGTCTTTTTAATGCAACAAAAAAGAGAAAAAATGACATATAGTCCTATCACTCTGAGTTAGCGCCGCGCCAAAATTTGTCCAGGGATGCCCAACTTGAAAATGTTGCAGATTTGAAAATATGAAATGCGACGAAGAAAAATACTGATCTGCTGCGCAGTTCAGGGAACGATCAATCGGGTTCTTGGAGCTCAGATACTGAACTCCCAGTTTATCAATCACCATACTCGGACGCCAACTCAGAGTGAAAGGACTTTTTTCGTGAGAACCAACCGTTTATCGGCAACCAGGACGAAATGCCTTCCATCATTACTTTCCCTGAAAATAAAATAGAGGTTATCCTGCGGCAGGTATACAATCATAAGTGAGGTGCACCATGTTTTTCCCATGGCGTGAAG
This sequence comes from Sinentomon sp. SZTP_YWyxl, assembly GCA_030068105.1. Taxonomy (NCBI): domain Eukaryota; kingdom Metazoa; phylum Arthropoda; class Protura; order Sinentomata; family Sinentomidae; genus Sinentomon; species Sinentomon sp. SZTP_YWyxl. The sequence goes on from JASGXE010009200.1 coordinate 24,346, forward strand.
AATCCACATTTTCCCCATGGTTTTTTCACCGTAGGGTTCCCATGGTTTTTTTCATAAGGGCGGGCATTAAACAGCACAAAGGGAGCGCAACCAACCACCGTAAAATGTTTGGTTCGGGGGGGAGTGGGGGCCAAGTTCAAGCCGGATATGTGAAGCTGCCGCCTCAATTTCGTTTCGTGTCTTCGAGCCACCGCTCATGTTTTCCACGAACCAAAAATTATATGGCGGTAAGTGCTCCGTTGGTGCTGTTATTGCTCGAATTTTAGTGTTACAGCTGCACAGGGGCAAAGAAAAACTGAATTTAGGAGGGACAGGTGGGGGCCCGCCCCCTTTTCAAATTAGATTTTCTCAGCCCACCGAAAGATTTGAGGCGGGTTCAAGATATGATGAGCGGATTCCAAAATAAATGGATCGTTGCCAAATTTTGAAGGTGTACTAAGGATTCATCGGTGATTTTTGAGTGGTTTCTTTTTTATGTGATTCCATATCGGATTCAACACTGGACCATGGCAAATTTTAGAGAGCAAGCATCGCAAAAAAGCCGCAGATCCAAGTGCAACTTGATCTGGCTTGTGCAAACGTGGAAATTCTCTGCCTTTCTGAGAACCATTCGTATAGTTTTCGCTGTGTCGAGATTTCCCAGGCTTGACTGAGCAAAGTTATGATACATTTAATGGGCTTAACTGCGTCTCAGAAAAGGCTTGTGCACTCTTGGTCCAGACCTCACGACAACGCTGATGCCCTACGCATCTTAACGTGGTTTTTGATAGGCTCAACGACTGCCTCCCAACCAACGAGGTATATAGAGAGCTGCAATGCGGCACCGCACCACAGAGAAACTGAACGTGCCGCACGCGCACGCACCATGGCAAGAAGAAGCAGAGACATAGCGCTTTCAATGCTGAGAAGCTGCTTTTTGCAAGCTTTTTCAACGCATTTCCGAACAGAAAAGTGGACATGTTTTTACACCTATAGATAGAGGAAAGTCTGTAGATTAATTTGCACTAAGCAGAATTTTTGGTTACAGTTCGGAATATACGTACCTGCCGACCGCCGCCTTCGCCGCACACGCCGCCTCCGCCGCCTCATTTTTTCGACCCGCCGCCGCGGTTCCTTTTCCCGCCGCCTCCTAAATAGGAGCAAATGAGGCGGCGGAGGCGGCGGAGGCGGCGGCGGCGGACAAACATCAAGCTGACAGTGGACAACAAAAACTACCCAAAATGGGCAACCAAATGAACCATAACCGGCAATCCAAACCCCAATTTCGCAGACGTTTTGTTGTTTAACGCAAAGGCACCAAACCAAACACTTGAACTTCTTGCACTTCTTGTCCTCAACTTCTTGGATTGCTGGTTTTCGGGTACCTGTTGTTTGGGTGGATGCTGATTTTGCCATTGAATCGCGCATCCAGCCGGCCTGTTGCGTTCCGGAGTGTAGGTACCTGTCCGTTCACGCCTTTTCACTGCCTTTTGTTTCCATCGCCGAACCTGCAGGTTTTAGAACATTGACGAGCTGTCGAACCATTATTTCACCTGCCCAACCCGCGGGTGGGGCGGTGGAATAATGGTTCGATCAGGGAGTTCTGTCACGAAGATCAGATCCCGGTCACACGGAATACGGATAGAATCCCATCTCCTGCGATGCGAGTGAAATGCATAGATCAAGATGGCACCATGAAGCCAATATCCCATCACATTGTTTGAAGAATCACCAGGGCTGAACCTGCGGTTCACGTCGAAAACTGCCGTCTGGGGTAGAAATACTTTGGTTTGAAAAACTTTAAGATCAAATGGCGCTAATGTCGCAAAATATTCACGAAATCCAAGGAAAACTGACCTAACCTGACCTAACCGAAAGGTTAGGTCAGGCCGCCGCCTCCGCCGCCTCCGCCGCCTCCGCCGCCTCCGCCGCCTCCGCCGCCTCCGCCGCCTCCGCCGCCTCCGCCGCCTCCGCCGCCTCCGCCGCCTCCGCCGCCTCCGCCGCCTCCGCCGCCTCCGCCGCCTCCGCCGCCTCCGCCGCCTCATTTGCTCATATTTAGGAGGCGGCGGGAAAAGGAACCGAGGCGGCGGGTCGAAAAAATGAGGCGGCGGAGGCGGCGTGTGCGGCGGAGGCGGCGGTCGGCAGGTATTCCGAACTGTAACCGAATTTTTGTTGGCCTCCACGTTTTGCAGAAAACCAGGCTTCTTCAGATGCGGTTCATTTCCAAATTTTGGAGTACGTAACCATTGGTTTTATTGCTTTAAGATTGCTCGGTTCGGTTTTCGCACAAGATGTGATCAATTATCTTCATGCGAGGTGTGATTTTGAGTCAGATCAGGTTGGGTCAGGTTACGTTAGATTAGAACTCCTAACATGACCTTACACAACGAACAAACAGCGGAGGATTATAACAGAGCCGAGTATTGGTGGTAAAGTTCCACGCCTTCTTCTTCATTTGCCATCTTGAGCTGACAGCCATGGGGCCGGTGGCTCGGCATGAACCTTGTTGCACAATTTGGGCTCGCAAGGAGAACAATGCCCCAGCTGTGCAGTCAACAGAAAATTTCATTGGATTCTGAACCGAAGAGTGCGTGTCAGAGATTTGGCTTGTTTTGGCCACACGAAAAGGTTTGGCTTGATTTGTGCCAAATTTTTGGCATTTTTCGTTTGACCTCATTTGACCTCATTTTCTCGTCAAACCAGACATTTTTGCAGAGTTTGGCTGGATTTGTTACAAATTACAGCGTTTTTTCGTTTGACCTCATTTTCTCGTCAAACCGGACTTTTTTGCAGAGTTTGGCTGGATTTATGTCAAATTTCGGCATTTTTCGTTTGACCTCATTTAACCTCATTTTCTTGTCAAACCGGAATTTTGCAGCGATCTGAACGAAAGGGCCCGGAGCAAATATATGACACTTTTGTTTGGCAGATCGAAAAGGCTTTGGCTCGATTTGCGGTCAATTTTGGCACAATACGCCAAAATTTTCTTTGGCCTCAGTAAACTTGCTGGTGAAGGGGCCCTTTTATGGATGTTGTCACCTGAGAGAATGAAGAATTGCGCAAGATTTGGTTTTTGGCTCGTCAGGAGAGGTTTTTACTCGTTTTCAAGTTAAATATGGAATTTTCATCAAAATGACCTTTGACCTCAATTTGCTGTGTGAGGGGACATTTGGTGGACATTTAACCAGCTGGGGTAATAGAAACTACACTGAACAGTATAGGGCATGGATCATAGATTTGGTTCAGATTTGCTCGTTTTGGTTTAATTCGGAAAAGATTGGCTCGATTTTGATTTTAGTTCGTTGTTTTTCTTTTTTTCTCTTTGGCTCAACTTTGATTTTGGCTCTTTTTCGCTTGTTCCATGTTTTTTGTAGAAACCTTTACGCCGTCCTCTGGCCCAAATGATTGCCAAAATTCATCATTTGGCGCGAATTTTCTCTGAACAGGGCATGCATGACAGCTTCTTTACGTTGCAATTCATTGCGCCATGTGCTCTTCATGCTCTACTATAAAATGGCCGCCACGCGTTCTTTCCAAACAGCCTCTCGGACTCTGGGAGCAGTCTATTTTTATTATATGTCGTTGCTCCCAACGATGAAACCTTCGCATACGAAACTTTATTACAAATAGAAGACGGAAGGAATGAGAAAAAGCCAATTCGACAGGACTCCATGTCGCAGATGTACCGTCCATGCATGGAAGGTTGAATTTCTCCTGAAATGAATAACCGATTTTGATATAACTTCTGTCATGTGGAGATCTGTAAACTAGACGATTTCAAAAGGGTACAGCAATCCAGTTAACAATCCCTGAAAGGAGCTTCTCCTGAACCAGGAAAAAGAATATTTCTCCACAGTACTTCCTTTTATCGCATATGCCACCGGTGTGTGGGATCATGCGAAGGCCTATGAGGTCGCAAATCAAACGTGCCAAGCAAACATAAGAAAATGTTAGGCAACTCCACCCGAACAGACAGTGTTACGGCAATGCTGTCTAGATTGGGACTTCAGGTCCTCTCCCAACGCCGTCATGACCGTGCATAAAATCATATTTTTGATATCCTTCTCAAAGAAATTGATGTCCTCTTGCCAACTGGATACTTTCTGAAACCGTTGGAACGTCGCACCGACAACGGTATGACAATTGCTTTAACTCGATCAAAACACATTGGTCTTTCTAACTTGTTTTTTTCTCGAAGTGTGTGACTAGAATATTCTGAAACAGAAATAACCTGGGCTCTTCAGCACGTCGCGCACCAGTCGGAGATGGGTTTTTTTGTGTATTTCTGCATTTTTGTGAAGATTTGTTAATAATTTCTTTTTTATTTATTGAGTCAGTGCTAAACAGTTTCGTCTGCGCTTTGATTTTAAACAACTAAACAATTCAACCATAAAGCCCGAACTTTTCATTTGTCGAAATGTCAAAATCGTTTGAGGAATAAAGTCTCACGCCAAGATGTGATTATCTTACTGATCGGTCCGTAAATTGACTGCGTATGCTTGGAACTACGCTCGCATCGCTTTCAATTTCGGAATGACTTGCCCAGTCGGTTTTTGGCAGCGTGGCTGGTCTTGATTTTTTCCACCAAGTGGGCGTTCCACGTTCGTTACATCCCGAGAAAGGGAAAGTTGCCTTACCGCAGGCTTTCTTCGTGGTACTCGGCCCAAAGCACGATTTGGTGCTTGTGATGTTCCGACTGATTGGAGGCAGTAGCTTGATCGCTGCCGGATTTAACAACCCGGAAGTTGCATGCTAATGTTTAGGGTCTGATTGGCGAAAATGCAACTTTCAACTTTGGTTTGCTTTCCTGA
>JASGXE010009201.1:0-26074 GCA_030068105.1 Sinentomon sp. SZTP_YWyxl
ATAAAATGGCAGCCAAATGTGAGATCATTTCAGGAACTGTGTATGTGAAAAACGATGAGGAAAATGGAAATGTGATTTTGCTGCCAAGGAAATTTGCGCGGGATTTCGTTGTTCGATTTCATCATTCTCTTGAGAATGGGCATTTTGGATGGAAAAAGACTTTAGAAAACCTCCGCAAAATTGTTTATTTTGAAAAGATGGCAAGGGATGTCAAAATATTGGTCCAAAGTTGTTTAGTCTGCCAAAGAAATAAAGAGATGAATGTTCGAAAGTATGGAAAGGCAATGGTGAACACAACTGAGAAAATTTTAGCTCCGCATTGCTCTTGGGCTTTGGACATTGCCGAATTTCCTTTTAGCGCTAAGCGTTGCAAATATTTACTAGTTTGTGTGGAGACTTTCAGTAAATTTTCGGAGTGATTTGTTGTTCGGAAAAACAATTCTGTAACGATGATCAAAACTTTGCATGACAATATTATCACGCGATATGGGTCACCCATAGCTTTCATTTCGGATTTGGGAAGTGCTTTCAAATCAAAGAAATTCAAAGATTTTTGCAAGGGAAATGGCATCGAGAACATTTATTGCACTCCAAATCATCACCAGGGAAATGTTTCTGAGCATGCAATAAAAACTATCAAAAATATGGTTAGGTGTTCCTTGCAGGACAATATGTCCAGTTGGGACAAGCATTTGAGACACTTTGTGATGTGCATTAATTCGACACTAACAGCGGAGAGAAGGGTCCGGTGGAAAAGCTTTTTCGCCGTTGAAAGTTTGGAGGTTTACATTCACGGAGAGAAGGGTCCGGTGGAAACGCTTTTCCGCGTCAGCTCTGTGGAAATTTCGCACCGGACTTCAACTTCAACACATCGTTTTTTCTCGGTGAGAAGGGTCGCAAAAATGCGAGTTGCCGTCGAAGTTTGGTGGAAAATTCACACCGTTCCCATGCGTTTGCGGTGATTAATTTCGACCCTCGTATGGCACGGGTGAAATGGCAGCTCGTTCTCCATTGTGCTGTTGGAGATGGGCGAAGATGCTTTGTCACTGCGATTTGAGGACGTTTTCAGAGCGAGCCAGCATGAGTGATTTGAGGGACATTGAAGACCTACAAGGCGTCGAGGATGCTGTTGTCGTTATGGCTATTATTGCCAGGCCGGGGAATACATACAGACCACGCATAGATTTCCTGGAGAAATATACCGTCCAGGAATGTCATGAAAGAATCGGCTTTTCCAAATTAGCCAATTGAGCCAGATCTGATCCACACCTCACCTTAATGACGCTTCATCCACAGATGCAGGTTTTGCCTTTAGGAGTCTCCCTTTATCTCCCAAGAATTTTTTCTCCTAGAATTGTTTTCTCCCTTGATCTTTGCTCCCTAGAGTATATAGGATTCTCCCTAGAATTCCTTTAGGATTCTCCGTGTCGGGACGTTTCAGCCTTTACACAATTCCTTGCCTTGTTCAAAATGTGAGTTCAATCAATAGTTTCGCTGTTTTCGTCATCTGTGGCCATGTTATGTTTATCTTACGGATAGTCAATTTCTCTGATTGTGGACTTTTTCCAATTCCTGGCCTTGTTAACAATTCAAATAAACAAGAGACCCGCCGAGAGGCTGCAGTAACAAGAATTATTCAGAGATTGTAAATACGTTTGCAAATGCGCCGATCAGCACTCGGTCGGGATGCGAGCAGCAGCACTGCAAGTTTCTGTTTGCGGAGGCAGTCCTTGACAGAGCTCGCCACATGTGCATCAGCATTGATCATGATGGAGGGGCCGGGCACATCAGCATCTCTGAAGATCATGGCATGGCCACCGGCCGGCGTTACCGCTGAATTTGGCTTGCAAGTTGGCATGCAAGTTTATCTTGCTCAAACAAAATTCGCTTCTGTGGTCTGCTGCTGTCTTTCCTGTGCTTCCTCGGCTCTGCTTTCTTATCCAACGGTGTAGGCATCATCGTCTGGAACATTTTCCAGAGAGGTTACCAGGGCAGGAATCATTTCAATGATGACTTCTTTCAAATCTCCCAACTTGGGCAGTTCGCTTATAGATCCACCTCCTGTGGCGTTACAAGTGCGATAAAATGTTCCTCATTCGTCCCTTGCCGTTCGTTTTAAATCCGCAATTAAGGACAGACTTCCAGACTCTCTCCTTCCCCACAACAACACCATCATGCTTTTTACTCTCGGTAGTGTCAACATATGCTTTCAGAGTTTCCAGAAAGGCCAATTTCATCTTTTCGGTCAAGTTGCGACCACGATTGCGAACAGCTGTAGCCTTCTCCATCGGTCTCATTGAGACGGACCTGCGTTCATGATGGACACTTGAAAGCCCTTTTTCCCTTACCTGCGATGATGACACGACGTCATCGACAAAAAGGGCCAATGAGGGAACACGATTTCTTCCACGCTACTTCACACCCGACCCTTCTCACCGAATAAGTTTTCATTTAAACAGCGTGGAAGAAGCAGTTGAAAATAAAAGCCTCAACAAACAACCCGTATTTACACCGATCCCTTCTCTCCGGCGTTTTTAGTTGCGGTAGGAAAATAAAACACGGTGGGAAGAAACTTGCGTGCGAAATTCGCACCGTGTGAAATTCACACCTGACCCTTCTCTCCGCCGTAAGTGATGCACATGGTTTGTCACCAGCACATGTTCTATTCGGTAGGGAATTGATAACGCCCACTCAATTGATGCTTTGGACTCCGGAGAAGATTGCTCAAATGCCTGATACGGAGGCTGATTTAGAACTGGATAGGAAAGAGATATATGAATATGTTCAAGAAAAGTTGAAAGAACAATTTGAAAAGAATGTCAAATTTTACAACATAAACATGCGGAACATGATTTCAAAATTGGTGACTTGGTCAAATATAGGCTTGTGCACAAAAGCGATAAATTGAAGAATTTCTCAGCCAAAATTGCTCCCATTTTCAGCACTCCTCATATAATTACTGATATATCGGCAGTTGGAAATGTTACTGTGAAGCCATATAAAGCAACTGGTAGAGTTTTGAAGTTACATGTCAGCCGTGTATATCATTTAAAGCAGGTGCCCCGGGAATTTTCTGATGAAACAATAGACGATGAAGCTGAAATGGAATCTGTGACCGTTCTGGATACCATAGAAGAAAATAAACAAACTGATCAGGGTACAACCGATGAAGATGGAGAAGATGAGAGTATTGAAATGATGAGACGGAGTCAGAGAGTAAGATCCATTTCGAAACATTTAAGGGATTATGTGCTGTACTGAGGTGATGGGTGTGAATCAGGCAGGCTTCAAGATACCAGCCTTGAGCTGCGGGAGATCCCTGATTTACACAATTTTGCTTCGGTGTGGTGAATTAATCCCTTTTGGTGAAATTATGCCTGAATATTGAAAATAATTTGGTATGGAAATGGGCTCGAGAATTTGGAAATCAGTTGGAAAAGTTTCTGCCTGAAAGTTAACTGGGTCCTTTGGTTCGGATAAAAAAAAAGTTGGAGTTAAATAAAAAAAGGAGAGAAATGAATGATGGTTGATGTTGTCGAATTGAAATTGAACAGATTGATTGGGCAGGCCTCAAGATACCGGTCGGGTGCCGCGGGGGATCCCCAATTGGTTTGTTTGATGGCAATTTGGCAGTGGACAGATGGTTGGCACAAAAATACGAGACACGAGAATTAGAGAAGTTGTTGGTCCAGTCTTGAGATTTGTGAGTCCGTCAGACTCAGGGAGTCGCCAGACTCACAAAATTCGGAGGTGGGGGCATGTAACACCCAGTACGCCCATGTTGAAATTTACGTGCGCTGCGAGAATGCTGTTGGACGATCAGGTTGTGGAAATCGGCTGCCATATCTGATTGCATACAATTGTCAAATTGGAAGTCATTCCAGTTGCTGCGGATTGAGCTGTTTGATGCAATTGCTGTCAACGATTATTGCGTGTTTGGTCGGTTGCGATGGAAAAGCTGTTGGCTGCTGAGCTCATGAGCTGTCGGTGGATTTTGCGATGGTGAATTTTTGTGTTTACTTGGCGAAGAACTTTGAGTTGGGGGCATGATAAATCCACCTGCCATTATTTGGTACTGTTACTTTTCCAAGCGCAGTGTTCGATGAAAGATACGCAGAAGCAATCAAACATTTCTAATTTCGACTCAACGCTACAGAAATTGCCTGGGAAATTTCCCAAAATGGGAAAATCTGAAGAGCAGAGTCGAAAATTCCTCATTTTGGGAAATTTCCCGGGAATTTTCCCAATTTTCCCGGGAAAATTGGGAAATTTCCCGGGAAAATTGGGAAATTTCCCGGGAAAATTGGGAAAATTCGGATTTTCCCAATTTTCCCAAAATGGGAAATTTCCCGGGAAATTTCCCAAGTTGAATTTTCCCGGGAAATTTCAAACACTAGATAAATTAACCATGGTTGGATGGCCAGAATCTTAGTATATGAACTTGTTTGAGCCCAGTTTTATTTTATTTTATTTTTGCCGTTTTCTTTCTTTTTTTTCTCTGTCAGCTTATAAAATGACTGCCTTTGTCTGCTTTAAAATGACTGCTTGTTTTTTTTTTTGATTTCTTTGTTTTCTGCTTCGTTTCACCACACTCATTTGAAAATTCAAATTTCTGTGCATTGTAAAGGGGATGCCATTACGGAACATTCCCGGCATCTCTTCAAGACTTGTTTTTGTCAAATTATTGTTCAAAACTTTCAAATAAAGGTGAATTTCAATTCAATTCAATTCAATTCAATAACCCTTTTCTTTCTCAAACTTTCACCAAATGCCGCCAATTCATTTTGATTTTCATTAGCTTTTGCCATCAAGAGGCCAATAAACAAAGACCCATCTTCTCCCTCCACCGAACATTTTGCATTTTTCTGTAAGCGCTCCGTTCTGGGGTAATTTGATTTGAAATAATTTGTCCGAATGGGTTGATCAACCTCCTGAATGTTTCCGGGACCAGCCATTTCTAATTTTGACACCAAAGCCACGCGACTAAAATAATCCAAAACTTTGTTGTATTTTCCCGGCCTGTGCACAATAGTCAAATTAAAAGATGACAAATAGCAGATCCATCTGCCAGTTTTTCCTGTCAATTCCTTGTATGAATCCAGAAATGTGATCGAAGAATTATCCGTCACGCAAACAAAATGATGATCCGCCAAATACATTGAGAATTTTTCAACTGTCTTTACAAGTGCATAGAGCTCCATGACATTGCTGCTCCAATTGCGTTGATATTTTCTTATGTTTTCGAAACAAACACAATTGGGTATTCTTCTTGGGTTTCTTCGTCAATTTGTTAAAGTAGACCAGCAATTGCATGGGAACTGGCATCAGTTGTCACCCTGTATGGCCTACCCGGAACCGGCAAATATAAAGAAATTTTCTCAGCCAAAATGCTTTTTATTTTTGTGAATGCCTCACCTGCTTTCTCATCCCAAACAAACTTCACATTTCCTCTTGTAAATCTGCTCAGCATTTCAATCAAATGACTATAGCATGGAATGAAGCGTGAATAATATGTGACCACTCCAAGAAATGAACGCAGTGCTGCTATATTTTCGGGTGGTTTTATTCGAAGAATGCAATCAATTTTGTCCTGATTTGGGTAGATTTTCCCTTCACTCACCACGAATCCCAAATAGTTTATGGTTTTGTTTGCAATCACACACTTCTTATTCAGGGACACTCCACTGTTTTCCAAAGTTGTGAACACTTTATCAACATGATGGAAATGCTCCTCCAAGGACTCGGAGAAAATGCAAATATCATCTATGTAGCATATGGTGTACTGAGAGTGTGCTTCAAGCACCTGATTCATTGCAGCCATAAAGAAACTTGAACTATTGACCAAACCTTGCAACATTCTTTTTGGGCTGAAGATGCCAAACGGGGTTATGAAGGAGCATATTTTCATCGTGTTTTCATCCTCAATCGGCAAGTTATAAAAGCTATCACATATCCAAAGTGCTGAAAAATCTCGCTTTTCCAAATCTCATAAAAATACTTTGGATGGTTCTGACTGGAGTGGAAATTGGGACGGTCATTTCATTCAGTTTCTTGAAATTCACTGTCATCCTAAAATTCTTTGGACTATCTGGATCTTTTTTGCTATTCGCCTTCACAAGTAAAACCACCGGTGACGTGTAGGGAGATATCGATCGAACAACCATGTTCTGATCCAACAATTTTTGAATGATAGCTTGTAAAGCCTGCTCTCTCTCAGGGCTCAAAGGATAAGGCACACTGCGAATCTTGCTTAGATCTGCATTCTTCTTAAGCTCAATTTTGTATGGAAAATCTGGTAGACACCCAATTTCTTCTCTAAACAAGCACCTGAACGAGTCCACCAAAGCTTGAAAATTTTCAGCATCACCAATTGAAAGTTGCTCTCCAAGCTTCACCGCAACTTTGCTATCCCCATCACCGGAATCCGATCCATCCATCCTTGAATATGACTCATCTGAATTTATGGTCATTGGTCGCCATAACTCCTTAACATCAAAACGACCACTTTCTGCCTGAACGTAACTAACAACTAAATTCTGAGATCTTCTCAAAGCCGCAATTTGCTGATCCTGCTTTTCTGTCAGATCTTCACCCCATTCCTCTCTCTCAAGTTCATTTCTGTCCTCCATGCAAATTTGATTTTCCTTGTTTACGACATTCGCCAATTCTTCATTTTTCTCCATTTTTCTGGCCCTATCTATATCCTCCGGATAAAATTTCAACCCTCAAATCATCCCGGTCCCTTGGTTAAGAAATCGGTTTCACCAATTTGAATTTGAATGTTTGCCCGTTCATCACATATTCATCCGATACCAATTTTAGCTCCAACTTGAATTTTTTTAATGAAGTCACGTCCAAAAATCACAGGAAACGGCAAGCGCCTAACAATAAACAAAGATCCAGGGTGCCCAACATCATGCATGCGCATTCGGATAACCACGATTCCAACATATTCGCATTCCGTGTTGGAAGCCGACAACAGCGTAACGTCAGGCCTTTGAACATTCAATCCCAAATTCAAATTAAATTAAAAATTTATTAAATTTTTATTATTTAATTTAAAAAAAAAAAAAAAAAAAAAAAAAATCAACAAAGGTTGCTTCCTTAATCAGAGAAACTCCCGAACCAATGTCAACCATGGCATCAATAATTTGGCCTTTCACTCCCAACGGGGCTGCTGAATGGAGACTTCCTCGAGCGCATTTGATCGTGATCTTTGTCACCGCAGAAACATCCGAATTGAATGTGGCATGCGTGGAAGTTACAGACTGAACTTCCTCAACAGATATCTGTGATACATGCGACGAAACTCTTACGCGCCTTGACAACCCTAAGGTCTGCTCATGATTGGCCTTTTCATCATTGGCTTTTTCATCACTGCAATTCGTGGAAAAGTTACAAACAAGAAATTCAGACAAAAATTTAAAATATCTTTTCCTTTCGCCATCCTTCTGCTCCTCGCTCATTTGAAAAGGGGTAATTCTTATTTTCTTTTTTGAACTCTGATCAAGACACCCCCGATAGCCTTGACCCTCTATGCGTTTCCCGGACCAGATTCACCTATGCCATTACCTCTATCAACATTGCGTGTGGTGTTTTGAATTGCCTGTCTTTCAGGGGCAATTTCATTTTGCTGATGCCAATTTCGCTGTTCAATCGTCCTGTCTGCATTGTTATGGTCTTGCCATTGTCCATTTCTTCCATTCCTGTAAAATCTTGTATCGTTATGATTGCGATTGTTAAATGACATATTTTCACGATTGTTTGGTGAGCCTGACCTATCCCACTGTCGCACTCCATTCCAACCATTTTGCCTGTTATCGGTAGCCCCTTGCCTATTATCGAATGACCTCAGTGCGTAATTATCCTGTCTTCGTGGGTTGTCATTATAATTTCCTCGGTGATTTTCAAATTCGCTCCTCGCGTGCCAACATTGCGACTCGTAATGCCCTCTTTTCCTGCAAAATGAACATTCTGGGATTTCTCTCCTATTTTCTGAAACCTGAAAAGAGCGGGTATATTGTGGTGGTGTTCTTTCCCTGTTATTCTGCGGACTGGTTCTCTCCCTGTCATTCTCCCTACGTCCAAACTTCTTCACTGAATAATGCTCCTCATCTTCCAAACACAATTCTTCAGCGACTGACAGTTCCTCCAAAAATTTCAGATAATTTTCAAATTTGCCTGTGCGTATCTTGCGTTTCAATTTTCTGCTGCATGTGTTCAGAATATGCTCAATCAGATGGTTCTGGTCAGGTTCATCAAAAAGCACCTCATAAATCAAAGTTATGCGCATCACATAGGCCTGAATATTTTCTCCCTTCTTTTGTTCACTCGTGTGCCACAGTGTTGACAATTCTTTTTTATAATTGTTTGAATAAAACGTCAACAGGAAATTTCTTTTGAACGTCTCGAAATTGTCCACATGCCGTTTTATACTGCTGAACCAAATCATGGGTGGGCCAGACAAAAAATAGCCTAAATTATCCAAAAGTTTCCTCTCCGACCAGCCATGATCTTTCAAAAATTGCCTGCATGATTGAATAAATTGGAGGGCACAATCGTTTGATCCAGCTTTAAATTTCGGAATGGATATAGGCTGTTTCGACAACTGCCTTTCAAGGCTATCTTGATGATTTGATTTACAGCAACCCACGCATTTCTCATGAGACCTCATAGGAACATCATTGCCACCAACTCCAGAAAAAGGGATTAAATTTTGAATTGGAGGCGGCGTTTCAACAATGCTGAAATCAAGGATCGAGCCTGTCCTGAAATTATTTGTCCCAATTTGTGTAAAGGTGGAACAGATGTTGGAAAGTCATGGACAGGTGCCAAATTCGCATGACCAGAAACACCTGTAAAAGCAGGAGTAGTTCGGGTACTGCAGCAGAAAACTTCAGAAACTGTTGAATTTATTGCAGCAGTCAAATTTTTGATAACAGAAGATGTGCCAGTCATTGTTGTAGCGCAGCGCACTAAATTCTCTGTTCGACTCAAAGATGTGGGCGGTAATCCAATCTCTACTTTTCCCGCATGTCCTGGTTCCTGCACCGGAATTTGAATTGGAGTTTGCGTCTTTTGAAGCATCTCCATAATCTTATCCAGTTTTGCGCAAAATCCCACCTGTTCATCTCTGACAACATCATTTTTCATCTCGAGAATTTCCATGCGGGACTGCATCTCCTCAAATGCCCTTTTGTAAAACTGTTCTGTTTCTTTCAATGCCTGAATCGAGTCCTGATCATCTTTCTCATTCGCAGAATTTTTCTCCCTTGTGAAGTCCACTACTTCATTCTCGATTTCCAAATTTTCAGTCCATGCTGATTGCGACATCGAAGCACCCGTCTCTGTTGTCCTATCTTTCTTCGGAGGTGTCAAAAACATCGCAACTGAACCTTCCTTTATTTTTCTCCGATCTCAACACCATAGAGGTTTTTGCCGAAATAACGTCCTCTCCTTCTCATCTATTCATTGGACGCATTCAATCTTTTCAAGAAATTCTGCCGTCACGAATCTCTCAACCTAAAACTTTGAGGCACGCATGAATGAATTAATCCACGGACAAAATGGGGAGCAAACTTGCATCCAATCAAATTATTATCTCAATAACCTCCTCAATCTTTTCTCTGAGTACTGCAAAACCTGTCCTGTTTAAATGGATTAAATCTGTACACTGTATCCAAACAGAGGAACTGGCGGGATCAAAATCAAAATCAACAAGTTAAACCTGGCTCTCAAATGCCAAACCAATGCGCTGTAGCTTTCCGCAAACTCTTCAAAATCGGTTGCTTTCAAAATATCATTCGTTCCCAGAAGAACAATCGCTGCGTCTTTCGAGCATTCAAATTCACCTTTCTCCAAATATCCTACAACGGTACTCACTTTCCTTCCTGGGAAACACGTGTTTTGCGAAAGTCCAAATTCTGCAGCAAAACAATAGAGCTGGCTGCAGCCAATTAATTGAAAATCAGACAAAATCATCAGTCTTACCAGTGTGCGCAAATCCAATTTCCACCAAGACCAACCAAACCACCTTTACCTCCGTAACCACTTCAATTCTTCAAGCAGCGTACAAGCAAATGCGCCAATCTCCAATTCTCGACTTCCAGACCAGACAACGTCTCAACCAGTTGGTGCTGTTGGTAGCTAAACTGAAATGGTGGTGAAGAAACGAAAAGGAAGAATTTGATTAAACCATCACAAATCAATTTTCGAGAGCACAAAAAATTTGAAAAGGCGCTTTAAATGACGATTAGGCTTTTTAATCAAACAGGGTTATTTGCTTCGGCGCGCCATGAAACATGGGCATACTGGGTGTTACACAGAGACATTATACCCCACTCTATGGAAAGGGTAGGAGCTTAATTTTGGTCCCGGATGATTCACACGTAACCTGGAGAGTGTTCACAACGTGAACATTTGTTGCTGTCATCACCATTGAGCATGTGTTGCTGTCATCACCATCACACTCTAACTTGCCTTCCAAAGGAAACTTGAACCCATACATGCCAGAACTTAAGTCCACAATCAACACCATTTCCCAAATGATGTCTCTTCCCCAGAATTAATTCACTGGCCCCCAACTTTGTGACCAAAACTTTACGCTTCCAAGACACGCAAAGTATTTTAACCTCAAGCTGCACTTCTCCCTGTGTAACGTGATTGTCTGCCATCAAAAGCCACAACGTTCTCCGAACTCCGTGCAATTTCCAGGTTCATAGCCCGTGCTATCTTGGTATCAAGAACAGAAACTGAAGCACCTGTATCAGGTAGAGCCAACACTGTTCTCCCAGTCCTGGGGGGGGCTTGCGATGATAACTGGACTCGGATAAAAAGAGCATATGTACTGGAAGGAGAGCTTTGGTTAAGGCTGTGTGCACCGACTTCTTCAATGTGTACACCAATAGGACCAGCTAGAAAATTAGGATGACTTACTCTGGCATGTTTACCAACCGCACCTTCTCTATTCAGAGCAGATGAATGACTCGATATGGGATCAACCTGACAATTTCTTACAAAATGACCCGACAGTCCACAACGGAAACAGAGATTGGTTGAAAAAAACGGCTGTTGTCGGGATTCCATCTTGCTTCATTAGTTGAATAATGCCTTGGGGTGACACTGTGGCAAGATAGCAGGGTTGGCAGAGGTGACCATCGGTTTCCTCACATACGTTGAGATGCAGCAGCAGAATGTCTCTGGTCAAACTTCATTTTCTTCTCCATCATCGATTCCACGATCTCCACCTCATGAATAAGCTGTGACAATTAAGCAGGCTGCCTATTCTTCAGGAAGAGTTCTAATCCTGGATCCATGCCTTGCATCACCTTCTGTCTGATTTCTACATCCGCCATATGTGGATTCAAATGACGACACAGTCTAAATTTATCATAAGCATACACCCGGAAAGATTCTTTTGGAAGTTGGTAGCGAGAATTCAACTTCTCCCTCAGTACAGCTACCTTCTCGAATCCAGCGAATTCCTCCAAGAACGCCTTCTTGAATGAGTTGAAATTTGGAAGAGTAGGGCGAATTTCACGAAACCAAATGTTGCAAGTACCTTCTAACATCAGTACCAACTGGCTCATAACTTGCTGATCAGACAAGCCCGAGGCGAGAATGAATGTCTCCAATTCCTCCAGAAACTCCCAAGGACTCTACTTCCAACCACCTATGAACTTGGGCAATTTCGGTGTGGTCTGTTAAAAAATTGGATTCGGACGAGGAACTAATGGCTGGTTCAAGACCGCATTAGGATCATGGTTTGCTTGAAACTGACTATTGTTTCCAGTCACCTGATGCTCTCTTTTGTTGGACGTCTGGCTAATCCCCTCGATCACTGTCGCCTTCCTTTCCTTCACAGCGGCTTCAATGCGTCTCTCCATCTGTAGTTGCCTGAGAGTGAGATCCCTCATGATTGAGCAGATATCATCCAACATGGCTTCTACTCCCACCGAAACACCAGAAGATAGCCCTTCCTTCTGGGATGCAACCTGGACCAACGGGGTAACATTATCTTGACCGACTTCCCTCTTATTTACAACAATCGGTGCTGCAGTAGCAGCAGCAGCTTCACCCATTGAATCATCCGTTGAGGTATTCCTTCCAGCCTGTTTCGTTTGTTCATAAGCTACGAATGTTTCCTCCATGCATCGCAAGACAGCTTGAGCTTGTTCTCCAGTCCTGTCTGTAAACACGTACTGAGCTTCCTCCAGGGCCAAAATGAATCTGATGTCCGTGCTTGCCTTTCTTGTGTTATCACTGAAGGTTTCCGAGTAGAATGATAACTAATCAAGATCCAAACTATTTGCTATCTGATGTGTGCCAAGAAAGAAAACATCAAATATGCTTCTTGCAGTAGTTGAAGAGGAGGAATCACGAAACACAATTCCCGGCCAGTTTCTTTCCGTCGCTTGTGACTTTTCTGTCAATTCTTCCATGGTTCTTCTTGCTGGCCAACTTGTAGCGTCCTTATTCTAATTCGCTGAAGTGACTTGGGGCTCCTGGTCATGGTCGCCAAGTTGCAGGGTCCTTTCCCCCAGAAGTGACAGTATAGGCGACAGAAGATGGATTGACGAACGAAATTGCTGACCTCTTCAACTCGTCATGATTGTGGTTTCGACTGGCCAGTCTTGACGATGGACGAAGCTTCTTCTCTATATCAATGGACGACTTCACTTTGTTGCTGAAAGAAGCTCGAAACAAGCAACTGGATTAGTATCCGGCGAAAGCAGTTAAGCAGCAGGCAATGAGCTTAGCGAAAGATTCAGGCTTATCAGCATGCAGCATGGCAACGTTGGAGCTTATTGTGAGCTCTTCAAATCCATCTATCATTTTAAGCTCCTACCCTAACCATTAGGTACTTAAGATGTGGCCTTCGGCTCACCCTAATATCCCTGTCATGGTAGTAGAACAACAAGAACCCTCACGGGCTTTCTGGAAAAAGGTGCTTTTTTGGAAAAGCGGTCATTGTTTTTTTTTTTGGGGGGGAAAATGTTCATTTTGGCCTTTTGAAAAAAGGTGAATTGGTTTTTTGAAGGTTCATTGGTTTTTTGGAAAAAATCAATGTTTTCTGGTAGAAGGTTCATTTTTTTTTTTTTTTGGAAAAAAGGTTCATTGGTTTTTTCACGGAAAATAGATTAATTTGTTTTGTGGGAAAAAACTATTGGTTTTTTTTTGGAAGAAATGGTTGTTTTTGAAAGGATAATTGATTTTTGAAAAAGGTTTATTTTATTTTTTTTTTGGAAATAAAAGGTTAATTGGTTCTTGAAAAAAATGCTCATTGTTGTTTTTTTTGTGAAAATGTTAATTGCTTTTCGGAAAAAACTTGATTGGTTCAATTTTCGCTGAACGTTCAGGTTTCTGAGTTCTGGCAGTGGCTTCTGGCTGGACCAAGTAGTCAGTTCGCTTCGTTCGCTTCCCCGGCTGCCCATTTGGACTGGGGTTGGCACCTTTATTTCCACGAACTGCGACTGAATCTCAGTTGTGCAGAGAGATGCACATTACTCGCTGCTTTTTCCTTGCCAAAGAGAGATAACGTCCGAAATCTGAAAATGCCCAATTGTTGAAGTGGAAGGATCGGCAGAGGATTTCTTTTCCCGCGCACACCGTCCAATCTGTTCATTCGAATCAATCCAAACAGTTCGTGGCAGAGGTTAAAATTCAAAGACAATTGTTGCATTGGTGGAAAAAGGCCCCGCACTCCTTGCGACGTGTGCCAGAATGATTCAACCGCAATGCGAAGTATGTCATTTGTGCTTGCTGACATTAACGTTCACTTTGGAACATATTTCTAAAACATATTGGCCTGTCCTTCTCACATTTACACATAAAAAACCACAGAATCCACTCCATCAAATCTTGGGAAAAGATTCTGCAGAAAATGCACAAATGTGGGATTCGTGGGAATTTTGGTACCCAACCGTCCGGCCCTTTATCGAACTGCAGTTCAACTTGGCGATTTTCAACTGAAGGGAAATTTGCATCAGGGGGCCGGTGCTTTGTTTCTTCGCCACTTCACAGGGAAATAGTTGGTTGCATGAAGACAGGTTGCAGATTTGGCAGTTGCTGCAGCAGTGGTACCCCTTCCGAGCAGACTGAATGAGCAGTCTGACTTTGGCTGAATGAACCACCCTCAACTTTTTTTTTGTTCCAAACGATTTTTTCCGTTTTGGAGGGTCGGGACTCCGGCATGTGGTTAGGCGGAGAAGTGCCTGGATCGGCGTGCATTTCTTGAACAGATCCCCGGATGATCCCAGATGAATGTGTTATGCAACGCTAGAGGACCCGAATGGCCCACTTGTGTTGCATAACACATTTGGAATCCAAAGTAACACCCAAAGAAGATCCTCGTTATTTTCAGCTGATGAAACACCTCCAGTTCTCGTTTTCAGCACATTTTCCAGATCACAAAGCGTGTGTCTTCCTCAGCTCTGAAAGTGATGTCTATTTCAGAGTCCAACTACTGTTCCCTCACTCGCATGAGATCCTCTGTCCCGCACAAGATGCAGGATATACTTGAAGGGTTTTAATTCCAAAATGAGTAACATTTTATTCAATTCCAAATGCACACATAACATCCCCATGCCCCCATGAACCAACCCCAGCTAAGTTTCAGTCTGTCTGCATGCGATGTTGAGTCAAAAATGGGGTGATTGGATTAAAATGGGGTGATTGGATTGGTCTGTCTCTGTCCAAGATGTGCAGATAAAATTTCCACAGATCTTTATCTCTTTTTAGATCACAAAAAAAGGCATAACATTATCAAAACCGACAAGACCTATGCCTTGGCACACTTACACAGGTACAGGTAGGTATTCAGAAATGTTGTTCTCCATGTTCTTCACATGGAGTTATTTTGTTCGTTGCATAATTCTGTTAAATATTTTCATGGCAATTCGGAATGCTTATTGAAATGCAAATGCCATTTTTCACATGGGGTACCTTTCTTCACAAATCAAGATATTTGGGCACAAACAAGGTCGTTGAAACATACACGAAACAAACAACTGGTTGGTTGGTTGGTTGGTGTTTATAAAATATAATTATTGCAAACAAGAAAATGTGGCTCTTTTGAAAATGGACAATGAGCAATAAGGTGCAAATGCTGTTGTTTCTCTGGCGGACAGACAGACACACAGCTGTGATTTAAAGAATGCACTTGTTGTTTTGAAGTCATCACATCACCCACATCTATTTGTGATTTTATGTTCATTTTCATTCAGCATATTTCAAATAATAATTATTGTATGTTAACACCCCCCACAGAAGCTTCATAAACGCATTCGCCACTGAATCAGCAGATTTTTGCGCATGCATCACAATCGCCAAAAATCTGATAAACATTTCCCTCGATGTTTGTCAGTCCAAACAAGGGCTCCCCCTCCCCTTTGAAGGGTTTTGCAAAAAGTTTTTTTTTTTCTTTTATTTTGGCACTCTTAAGTCAGGTCAGGATCTCCTTCCTTCCTCCTTTTCCTTCTCCCTGGTTTCCACTTTTTTCCAGCCGCTCATTTTAGTAATCATTTCCTTCTTCTACGAAGGTGGTTCAAAAAGTTTTCTCCCTGACATACTTCCAGAAGAGCGAGGGTGCTGAAATTTGGAACACTTGAAACTCAATCGTTTTGTGTCATGCCTACAAATTTTTGGTTCTGTCAATTTAGAATTACTATCTAGAAATTGTTGCTATTTGGGATTATGTCGTTTGGTGATGATGATCTGCTGCTGTGCGGCTGCATTTGGCACACATCATTGCTGCGGCGATCCGGAGTGCGGCTGCTCTAAAATTTGGTATCCCTGCATGTCCTGCAAAGTTGCCAATCATTGTGATTTGCAGGACATGCAGGGATACCAAATTTGAGAGCAGCTGCACTCCGGATCGCCACAGCAATGATGTGTGCCAAATGCAGTCGCACAGCAGCAGATCATCATCACCAAACGACATGATCCCAAATAGCAACAACTTCTAGATAGTAATTCTAAATTGACAGAACCAAAAATTTGTAGGCATAATACAAAACGATTGAGTTTCAAGTGTTCCAAATTTCAGCACCCTAGCTCTTCTGGAAGTATGTCAGGGAGAAAACTTTTTGAACCACCTTCGTAGTTCTTCTTCTCGTCATTTTCTGTTTCACGTGCCTCTCAGATGCAAAGGCACAAAAGGAAAAGGAAAAAAGAAGAGTGGGCCACCTGGCTGGCCTAACTAAGACGTTATTCATTCATATCCTTTTGCTTTGCTTTTCTCTATTGCTTGTTTTTCTCTGTCTCATCACCTTCTTTTAGCAAAGCTTCTCCTTCTCTTCTCCTCTTCTCCTTCTTCTCTTCTCTGCTGCATAGCCTGGTTACCCTGACAACGTACACTGGTAGGTACCCAGCTCCACTGGTAGGTCCTGGTCCAGTCTTTTTTTTTAGTCTGCTGTTCTGTTCTGTTCTCCTGTGTCTCTTCTCCTCCACTTTCTCCTACTCCTGTCCTCTTCTTCTGCTTCTGCTTCTAGTCCCTTCTTTCAGTCTCCTTCAGCTGTTGCAAATCAACTCGACTCCACTTCACTCGCCCCCACAGTGTTGCAGAATCTGGGCTGCCTGCTGCTGCGGCTGCTACTTTCCCTGGATCTCGGGCCCTGAAATATTCCAGCTCTTTGTTTCATCTGTTCTAGTAGCCTAAAATACCTTCACCCTCTTTTCTTTCTCCTGGTGCCTGGTGCCTGGTGCTCTCAGAAGGAGCCCAGCCCATCCGAATATTAGTTGGTGCCAAAACAATAATTCGGCAGAAATCTCTTTTTTCAGTAGCTGCACAACTTGTTCAGATGTCACTATCAGTTTTTTACTGTTCATTGGGAAGATGTTTGAAGGGAAAATAAATCACCATTTCATCGAGAAGCATATGCGACATACGACCATTTGATTAACACCTTCCTACCTACCTACCTAGTGGACAGTGGTCAAGCATCTACCTACCTGTCTCTTTGATTGGCTTAGGTGTTGTAGGAACATAATTAAATTGTGTGTGTTGGTGAATCCCTGCCCTGCATTCCTCCTCTCTTTTCAAAGTGCAGTGCTTTTTGGTCCGTTGCTGTTAGAGTTATTGCTGCTGTTGTGAAAGTGACGGTTGGTCATCACTTCTCCTGAAAAAAGTGTTTCCGAGATAAATCAGTGGAAGTGCAATCTATCCATCTACCTGCCTTAAACATTCCCTGCACAACCAGCAGCGCATACCTTGTGGTTTGCACCGGTTCCCATCAGAACACAGAAGTTAAGCAAAAGGCCTGGATAGTGCTTGGATGGGAGACCACCCCTGTACCACAGGTTGTGCTGCTGGAAGGGGGCTTAGTGGCCAAGTCCCTCGTCTCCTTCAGATGAGACGTTAAGCAGGAGGTCCCATGTGCAGAGTTACACTGTGCATGTTAAAGAACACAGAGTTCCAGTCCAATTTCCATATAGTGCTGTTTGGTCATCCTGAGGGTTGGCAATAGCCGGAAGACTGGCAGCACGGTTGGCTGTGGTTTTGGCCTGGAGCGATGTGGGGTACTGGAGCAGTTGCACTGACCAGTGTTTGCCGGTACTCCACCCCACCGATATCCCAGTTAAACTGACCAACGTAACACTGCACAATGCAAGAACTCCCCCTGTTACATGCCAGAAGGCGTTCGCAGGTGTAAAATAATTCTTATGAGAATAAAAATAATAATAACCAAACAACAAAGATTATGGTCGCTTTTTCAACTCTGATAAAATGTCTGAACCTTCTGTCACTTTAGTTTTCTTTTGACCCAAAATCCAAAATCAAAAAAAAAAAGACTGGAATTCAGGTTTCTGAAAATAAAACAATGTCGACCATGCAATTACAACAGTGGAAACTTGTAACTGGTGTTTGGAGAGGCAGGAGGAGGAGGAAGAGGGTGTCATTTCCTTCCAGAAAATGCTTACCCTCCATAGGAGTATGCTGCTCTTGTGCAGAGTGGAGCAGCACATGGAGGCTGTTCCTTCAAATCTCCATTACATCAAAGCGGGGGGTGGGGGTTGACAGTAATTGACCGTCTTTGTTCTTTGTTTGTTGACTCGACCCAATTTGGAATCTCTACCTTCTGGGCAATCTCTTCTACTTGTACATTCTTCTGCTGGAATTTTTCCGCTCATTTAGTTTCTGCCTGGGCCAAAGCACAGCCCTGTATATAAACCAGTTTGGCATTTTGAATGGGAAACATCGATCCGGGAATTTGGGCTCCAACCCAGGGGGTCTCATTTCAACCATTTTGGTGTATTGCGTGCCGCCGTCTGGCTTGTGCTTTTTGTGACGTCACTATCGAGCCAGCAGAGAAGAGCCACGAGCAAGCAAGGCTCTCGGTGCTCTCGCGATTCGAACGAGAACACGACTTCGCTTCTCTGCGCTTGTATTGTTTGTTGATTCTCCTGTGTCTTCACTCTTCAGTCTTGCTGAAGCTGCTGCAGGCATCATGGAGGCCACTTGTGTCTGTGCTCGTTTGCGAGTCAGTGTTTCATGTGCAAGATGTACGAATGCAAAATCGTTTTGCTTTCCAACGAAGTTAGTTTTGTTTCCATCATGTTGAACTGTGACAACTGCTCGCATCAACGCCAACAGAAACTTGGGAAAGAGTTGTTTTCCCTTTTCCCACCGTTTTTTGAAAGTCAAAAACTTGTGGAAAGTCTTGATGAACAGGAATCAGACATTTGGCTTCGGTCACATTTGCACATGGTCGCCGTGGACATGTGGCCTCCAAACGTTTGCCTGCGCCAGGAATTTGGCTATCGTTGGAATGTGCGCGTCGGGATTTTGGCCGTGAGGCTACCATTGGCCCGAACGCGGTTTTACAAACCCTGCCGCGACTTTCGATGGCAGGCCGGGGCCCAGCGAGGGGACGGATAGGTCAGGTTCAGATGGCTTTAGGAAAAAAAATATTTAGTTTTTTCTTCCGAGTTCAGGGTCCCAATCGAGCATTTTTGCACAAAACGATGTCTGCCATCTAAAGTCGCGGCTGGGTTTGTAAAAACGCGGCCCGGATGTAGACATCTGGTCGTCGGAGGCTTGGCCCCCGCCAACTTGCCGCCGGACATTTTGTACCGGCGGACAGCTAGACGCAGAGAACATCGGAGGCGTTTGGTTGCTAATGCTATAGATGCGTGTGACCGCGGCGGACAACTCGCTGTCATGAACATGACTGACGGGAGACATTTGGCCGTCGTCCGGGCAACACTTGCCGGCTGTCGTTTGACTGGAACTGAAACCCAAGACACGGCGGATATATTGGTCAACAGCGACAGATAATGAGTTACGGACGGTTGACCTCCTAAAACTCTTTCAAGGACTGTTTTCACTCTGTGCCCCGTTCTCACATGTGTCCCAGGAAAGAAAGACCTTTGGCTTGTGCGTTCTTCACATGGCAGGCATGTTCGCGCACAAACCCTTTCTGTTTCCTCTTGGTCTTGGAAACGAACAAGACAAGAAGTGTAGGTGATTTTTCCTTGCTACTTGCTTTTTCAGCCGCCCATGGAAATAAATGATCTTCATGGCCAAAGCGTTCAGAGTCCGGATTCCCGCGCCAAACATCTGTCGGCTGGGCACTCGTTTCCACCGCGACCAAATTTCCACCGCGGTCATACGTATTCCGACAGTGGCTAAACGCCTGGGCCGACCAGATGTCCGAGTCGGCGAAATGTTGTCACGGCCAGTCGTCTGTCGGCCAAGTGACCGGAGGCCATGTGTCCATGGCGCCAGTTGTCCGCTGTGGCCAAACCTTCGGCGGCCACGTGTTCGCCGCGACCGAAACATTGCAAACCAAACATTTCATAAACATGCTTTCCCATTGTGAAAAGACATTTGTCGAGGCCAAAGTGGTCTTTTGCGTGAGGTCTTTTGGAGTGTCGAAAACTGTAAAGAGATCTGTCAAACCAGCATCCAAAAGTTTGCTCTGAACAGCTTCAGAGAGGCCATGTGCCTTTTTAATCAAGATCAAAACGCCAAAAGCAACAAACCCCAAGGAACTGCAAAATTATTGCAGAGCAGTGGGCATCAGTGTTAAATGCCCGCCCGCGCACCGGCGACTTTTCTGACTCGATAGTGACGTCACAGCGCCCCTTGAAAGTATGCAAATTTTCTCGGACTTTTTATTTTCGTTGCTGCGCTACCTTTAATACTGACTACATACCTTGCTCCAACCCGCCACTTTTTTGTCTTTCATCGAATTCAAAGTGACGTTTTTGGAATCCACTCACTTGCGAATTTCTCGCTGTATCTTGGAAAGTTATCATCCGATTTCAACAAGATTGGGGTTTTTGGAAAGAGGACGAAACAGGCTATGTATTTTCTCTAAAGAAAATTTCAAATGGCTGGCAAACATACGCATAATCGCATTGTGAAACCAAATTGAATTTTTCCCACGTCAAAGAGTATCGGCCGTTTTCTCGTGGGAACCCCGACACCGAATACCAATGTGCATGTTCTTAAAACTTATTTTATGTTCAATAATAAAGTCTGCGACGGCACCCACCTAGCTGGTACGAGTGTCGGGCTATGGGGCAAAGAGTTGTCAAACCCACGGTCAAAACTCTCCTCATTTTACAATTTCAATCGGTTCATTGCGTGACTGTGCAAAAATTTTCAAGCGGTTTAATTTCTGCATTCCCGAAAAGAAGCCCGAATTTGTCCCCTTTCTGAAAACCCCAAACATATTGAAATCGGATGAAAACTTTCACATAGATATGCCAAGAAGTCTTCATGCACGCATGTAAAAGAATGTTGTCCGCTGAAGCGACCAAAAGGCAACAAGATTGCTTGCTCTCTCTCCCAATTTTTCTCCGCCCCTCACCCGTTTCAAAATAGACCAAACTGTAGTTATACATGGCTGTGGGCCAAAGGGAATTAAGCCCATGCCCTGAGCACTTGCAGTCTATTGTACCTATATGGGGGGAGGGACAGAGGATCTTTGCCTGGCTATATGTTTATGATCTCCATTTAAAAAAAAACTTTCAAAAACCAATTTGACAAAAAATTATAGAATGTTGGAAATTGCCGTTGAAATTGTCATGTGACAATTTTGGGGGGAGCTTCAATGTAAGGAATGAAAATTTGGTTTGGCTGCAGGAGTCCCCAATTGTGGAGAGTGGTGTAGGTGTATGTACAGAGCCCCTTGGCAGAAGTTTTGGGTGCACAGGATGGAGCTCCTCAAGGTCGAAAGCTATTTTGAAAGAACAGGTATCTGAAAATGTAAGGGTGGGGCCAGACCCCATACAAACAAAAGAGTAGTTGCGCAATGGCCACCCATAGATATGGATAGGTACCACATTTCTTGTCCATTACTTGGTAATTCCTTCTCTGTGCTGTGTTGTTGTGTTGTGATGTGCTTCCATTTGCTGGATGCTGGACTGAACGACTGTGAGATTAACTCCAACAACCGTGAACAAAATCAGCTCTCTTAAGCAGTTCTGGTCCTAACGTAATGTGTCATCGTTTGTGTTTGAAATCAACTACCGACTTCGTTTTTTTTGCTCTTTTCCAACTATATCCTATTTTGAAGGAAGCTTGTGTTGGGTTGGGTACCCATCTCACTGATCACTGTGTGTTGACATTGCTTTGTTTGTGTGTGTGGAGTTGAACTTTGATCCACCTTCTTCATCATCATCATCATCATCTTAAAGGCAACTTTTTGGTACTTTAACTAATAGTCACATATAAATATTCAAATGATAACTGGATCACAGTGACACATGTTGTCGTGGTGACTGGTGGCCCCATCCATCAACCGACAAAGCAAGACGGTGCCAAAACAATTTGAGCAGGAATTTGTAAAATCACTTTGGGTTACTGTTTAAAAATCCATGAATTATAAAATGGTACATTGATATGACATGATGGATGTACCTACGAGTACAAGAACCTACTACATGTTAGAACATGATGTGCAAAAAGTGTCCCTGTCCACGTTTGGTGATGTTTGTTTCTTGGTCATTTTTAGTTTCTTTTCTTTTTTCTCTTTAATTTCTTGCACTATGTTTTTTAAATTACACTATGTTTTTGGGGATGTTTGATTCATAGTTCATTTTTAGCTTCTATTTTCTTTAATTTATTTTCTGTTTTTGGCGACACTTGTGTCGGATACCAAATAAAAGGTATGCTTCTGAGTATGCTGCTTACAAATTTTTCCAGAGGAGACATCGTAAAGTGAGGTGAAGCACGGTTGGTTCTATTGCCAAACTTGAGTATCTAAGCTAACTAACTGGTTTCAGGCAACTTCTCCAACGACTGAGTTCCAGTGACACAAGTTTCAGTTAAGAATGCCTATTGGCAGTTGGTTCAAAAAATGGTACCTACAGTAATTGCATACCAGGCGGGCTCTATTTTGTTATGGATAGGTTGAGTTGTTGACTATTGTTGACTAATCAATCAACAACCCAACCTGCCCATAACCAGGTGTGATAGATTATCTTTAGACCGAATGTGGCTTGCTCTTCAATTGGTATGTACCTATTGCTGCACAACCCGTGCTCAGCCTAACTTACTCCTCCTTAAAAAAAATCTCTGCTGCACAGCTGGGACAGACCCATAAAGGTCTTCAGGCATCCAGAGCCAACACAACACTGTTGACACTGAAAACATTGAGGAGAATAACAAGATGATGACATGCGAATTTATTCTGAAAAACAATTTTATTGTCACCACTGACGAAAATGGAAAAAGGGAAGCATTGGCCACTTTTTGAAACACCCTCTGTTTTTCAATGGAACATGCCGTGAACTGACTTGAAAAAAAAGAGTCAGGTGGATTCGAACACCTGATCTCACGATTGTTCGGTCTATGCATTTTTTTCCATTTAGGCCTACGAATTTTGTTCTGATTTCACACTTATCAAACAAACGCATGTGTATTCATAGATCCAGGGAATGAACATTGAACATAGTTTGGACATCACTGTCGCCTCCTGACACTTCCCTTCCCTTCCACTCCCCCAGAATGGTTCAGTGATATTATTTTGGTAAAAGAAAGAAATATAGGAAATTATAAGAAGTGTTGGAACTTGTTCAACAAAAGTGAAATAAATTGTCATAAGATGCTTATTGGTGGTGATCATTCAAAGAAGCATCATGATCATCAGCATCATCATAATTCTTCAATCAGAAGATGGAACTCATTTCATTTTTCAAAGAGCAACACCAATGCCAACGCTGGTAGCACTGTGATGAATCAGCAACAACAGCAACAACAGCAGCAGGAGGAGAAGGAAGAGAAGGAAGAGAAGGAAGAGAAGGAGCTGCGACAGAGAGGTTCATCACCATGCTCGATAGTGAGAATGATGGAACCTTTTTTGCCATCTCAACGGAATAATACATCAGCTGCTGTGCTGACAGGCAAATTGGAACTGCAACGCCAGATAGATACGTCAAGAGCAGATGAAGGAAGAGGATCAGCCACTCCACCACCAACTTGTTCTGCTTCTTCTGCTTCTGCTTCGGCATACCGTTTGTCAACTAGCAAGTTGAGAACCCTGTTGAACTTGTTTAGCGACAGGGATCCATCATCATCATCACCATCATCACCATCAAATGCGAGTGCAAGAGCAAGAGCGGACATGGCCATGACTGACAATGACACAGGAAGTGAACCTGCAACTCCTGTCGTGCACTCGCAAAGGAGGAGACCTTTCATTCTGAAGGCCCTGCGGTCTGAGTCTCAGCTGCTTTCGTCAGTCCGTTCTGCTCCTGTGTCCAACAACCAGCGATCCTCGGTAACAGTAGCTACAGCTAAGAATAATTATGTTCCATTTTTTGATCAGCAGCACAAACAAAAGGCAAAGGCAGAGCACCACCAAACTGCCAACAATTGCTGCCAACTGGCCATGGCCAACTTCACCCTCACAGGCGACAGAAGTGGAAAAAGTCAGCATCATGGCTGTTCATCATGTTGCTGTTGCTGTTGCCATCGTTCTGGTTGTTGTCACTGTTCAAGTCATGCCCATCTTGCTCAAGCATGTTTAACAACAACAGCTGGTAAACAACTGACGGCAAGCCCATGCTCAACTGCCATTCTTCATCCCCACACCCCTCATCTGCATCATCAGCATGTGCTGGGTGCTGGCTCATCATCCGCTTCTTCTTCTTCCTTTTCTTCCTCTTCTCATTCTCCTTCTCCTGTGGTGAGAACAGCAGCAGCAGTGGCAGCATTTGTAGCTCCATTCGAACAAACAACTCGTGACAGTGACAATGATGCTGGCCATGCTTCTAATCATTTCAACATGTTGCGCCGATGTAATTCCAATTCCAGTAGTCAACACATCAACAGCAGCAATAGCAATGCTCAGGCTTCAGCTGGTCTGCTGCCAGTGGAAGTCCTACCAACACCAATACCAGCTCCAGCAGACAGGCCGTACTTGCTCTGTGCTGCAGCTGGGGCCGATCTGTTGAAGGCTGGTTGTGGATACGGCTACAATAACACCATTATCTCTGAAAGTGCAACCAAGAACCACCAAACTGCAAAGTTTGGAATGAGCAAATATTTCTGCATCAAAAACCAGCAAAACACCCTGCTTGCTGCTTCGTCAGGTGATTTCAACAGTGCCAGGGGTGGGGCTGGGGGTGGGGGCAGTGCAGATGGGTGTTGCTTCTCCTCCTCCTCATTTGTTGAATATGAAGATGCAGCTCCTCAGGAATTATTCAACTCTTCAACTGCAACACCAACGTCCGGTCATGGTCATGGTCATGTTCGTGATTCTGGAATTTCTCTGGACTGTTCTTCCTCCTCAATGAGGTAGGTAACTTACCTATTGTTCAAAATGGCACATCACTTGCTGCCAACCTCACCGAACATAACGCATCCCATTTGGCTTCTTTTTCTTTTTCACATTTCGCTTGCTTTATGCAACTATGCACCAACTGACAACACATTTCCATTTCCGTTGCAGTTAGTGCAGTTAGTGCAGTCCCAGCAAACAGAAGGACTGTTTTTGGACAAAAATGGACAAGACCAGGAACGTCTCGGGGTCGCCTCGGGGATAAACAATTTCACGTCCAGTTTCAAACTGTCACATGTTTCTTCATTCAGAACACATTGAAACCTCCATGTACCTACCACATACCTACAGTGTCAACAAAACAAATGGTCAGTGTCCAGTCACAGAGACAATTATGGCTGCCTTGGGTAACCCAAGTAGGATACATATCTACATTGTATTGTATCATGGGATTCATTATTGTTTCTGTGAGTTTTGTGACTCTACATATTCGAGATATTTTAAACGTATGGTATGGGTATGGCTTGTCGGGCCTTTTGAATTTGTTTATATGCTCGATAAGTTTTGGCGTAGGGAAAATCATCATCTCGATTTCTCGGGTCCTTCAGAAACTCGAATTGTTCGGGTCCGTCGTGCTCTATAAGACTTCAACGGACACTCAATTGAAAAGTTCGTCCCGCAGAAATGAAAACTTATGCCATTTATGTGTATGTTATTTGTTGGCAATATAGGCTTATGGTCCCATAATTCTAAGCCCTCTTTATAGGGCCCTATAGTCATGCAGCCCTATGGTACCTATTTATTTAGTTCCTAATTGCCAACCCTATGCCCTTTTTGGGGAAGGTTAGTTAGGGTTGTTTTCTATGGAGAGCATTATCTCCGGAACTAAGCTTTGGGGCTCTAACTACTGTGCTGGAACTAACTATGCCTGAAGGCACCAGAGGTGGTCCGAATCAAACCCACCCTTTGGCTGCCGTTTTAGGGGTGGTTTTCTGTGTGAGGGCTGGAAAGAGACGAAGACGTGTTTTATTCTGTTGGAATGCATTCTTCAGATCTCACGTGATGGGGCATGAGCCCTTGGTCTCCCTGCGATTGGGTGAAGTCACATTTTGGGGTGTCTGAAGGAGTGCAAGGCATAGTTGGTGATACCTCGGAA
Organism: Sinentomon sp. SZTP_YWyxl; assembly: GCA_030068105.1. Taxonomy (NCBI): domain Eukaryota; kingdom Metazoa; phylum Arthropoda; class Protura; order Sinentomata; family Sinentomidae; genus Sinentomon; species Sinentomon sp. SZTP_YWyxl. The sequence goes on from JASGXE010009201.1 coordinate 25,888, forward strand.
ACCATGTATCGCAGGTTCATTGTTTAAATTCAAGAGTTGTTCATTGGTCGTTATCAATTTGTCAGACGAGGTCCCAGTCAGTTTCACCCCTTGTGCTTCAATCTGGGGTAGGTAGTTTTCCAACACTGTGAATGTGTTGAACGGACTTGTTTTTGAGGGTTGAAAATCATTCTTTGCAGACCTTTTA
>JASGXE010009202.1:0-27324 GCA_030068105.1 Sinentomon sp. SZTP_YWyxl
AAGCCTTGAAAATCCTTTGGAAAACCTGGAAAAAACCTCATAAACATTGAAAATGGTCTTTCGAAAATCGTAGGGAACCCTGATTTATTTGCTTTTTATGATTAGATTGACTAAAACTGCACACATGGTTTTGATTTTTTCCTCTTCTTTCTCCTTATTTTCAGGTTGAGGTTATCATTTTGAAGCCTTGCTCCTGGACCACTAGCACACTTGTCATTATGGTTGATCCTGTTTCACGGTGGGTTACGGCAAAATCTATCGGACGCAATGAGGTCTTCGAAGCAGGTGTGGCCAGATTTATTTTGGATGCATTCTGTACATTTGGATTTGCATTGTGTAAAGTGACCGTGGAAAGGGAAGAGGTTTTCCACCGGGTTCAGACACAGTACCGGAATTTCCTCAATGATCTGATTTCGGCTGCTGAATCCAGCGGAGTTGGACTCCGGCATCATGACGAGGCTGTTAAAGGTGATCAGCTGTTTTTCGTTTGCAAAGAGGCTGAATGTGAATGGGTCATATCTGGCATCGATCCAATTTTGAAGAATTCTAATTTTCTCTCAAAGACTGACGACTGGAAGCTCAAGAGGTGATTTTTTTAAAATTGGATTATTTTGTCCTATTTTCTCTAATTACCTGCCTGTCAAGGTTGCCGTTCATTCAGTGGCATGTTTTTCCACTGAAAATGGTTCAAAATTGTGTTAGGGATGCAAATAAATGGCGCAAAAAGTGTCTGCTGGTTTTTTTTAGGTTACCATCCTCAAAGGGAAGTGATAGGTGCCTACAACAGACCAACCTTCAGGAATTGGAGAATGATTTAATTTTCCAATTCCTGAATCCTCAGCATCTCATTACCATTCGTTAAGCGGCAAAACCGAAAAAAAAAATAATTTTCTTTTTCCCGGGTTGAAATGCAATAGGTAGGTAGGTACCTACCGAGTCTTTTAAAAGGCCCCTGCCTCAAGACCCTTCGAAAGTCCAGGGAGTGAACTTTTGAAAGACACAACATTTTGTTCAAATTGCATCACAGATAAAATTACATCACAGGTGCATATTTGGCCTACGTTATAGCTTGATGATTTTTTCAAGACCATGATTATAGATGGGTGCCACCCCTTCCGCTTCCTTTTGGTGCAAATTCTCAGCTTGTTGACGACAGGTGAACGCAGTTGGTGACGGGTGAACTTCACAACCAAATCATTTTCATAACATGACAGGGTTGCCAGCATCCTGGAGAACCTGGAAAAGTAAGGGAATTTGAAAAAAGAACCTGGAATACCTGGAAAAGTCAGGGATTTCGGGGACTTTTGCTGCCAAACCTGGAAACGTCAGGGAAATCGAAATGTCAAAAGGGAATTTTCCAGTCAAATTACTCAGTTTGAGCCTCTGTTTTGGAACATTCGAGCCAATTTTTGTCAAAAATGCTTTTTTTGCTTCTCTTCCAAAATAAATGGTTTTCATCAAGCTGTGGAATTCTTGCCATTCTTTCTGGAAAATCCTAAAAATTGACAGTTTTATGAGATATCGGGCCAGAAAAGGGCCTGGAATTCCCTGGCAACGGACCTGGAAAAGTCATGGAATTGAGATCTGGGAAATGGCTGGCAACCCTGCACAAAAACAGGGTGCATGGACATCCCCGAAACAGTGGAGGAATCACTCAACAAATTATTAGTCACATTATCATTTAGCCATGGAGCAGACACCAACATTGTTCATTTGGATTAGGCACCATTTGGATTGAATGATCATTCACAATTCACAGAATTTTATAATTTGTAATTTTAGGTGCCACCACAATTCCCGATTGGGATGACTGCATGAACAGTTCTTCTAACTCCTGGTTAATATCTAGCAGTGGCAAGATCATTTTTCTACATAAAAACATCATTAGCTGGTGTGAGTTTTGGGCGAAGTAAAAAAGACTAGCTCAAAGTCTGCTCTCTTCAAAACAATACAAAGTTTTGCAAGCGTTGTGTATTTTCGTTTCCTTCGTGAATATTCTGCATGAGCAATGAACGTGTTCATCTACCAACCAAGAAATGTCTCACTAGAGTGACTTACAAAGAGTACATATGCTAAACCTCTTAATCGAAACAAACAGGAAATTACAACCTTTGGTGAATACAATGTTTTAAAACAAAAGGTTTGGTTTGTGGCAACGAGAACATCAACATCAATTTTGATTTGTTTGATCTTTTGATTGGGAACGAAGATGGTTTTCGGTGCTTTCACTTTCAGTGTGAAGCAAGAAATTTGTCCAAAGTTTTTGATTCCAGCTTTTTTAGAGCTGATCTCGTAACATTTCCAGTCACATTTTTTTCATTTTCGCATGTGTGACAGTAGTGTTCGGAGTGAGGGAATATTCCCAAAATTCCCGGGAATATTCCCACCCCTCTGGGAAAGTTCCCGAGGCAATATTCCCAAAATTCCCGGGAACTTTCAATGAAAATTCCCGAGAATATTTCCAGTCTCGTATTGCTTTTTCTGTCTGTTTTTGACTTTCAAAAGTTTCCAAAGGAATATTCCCAAAATTTCCCGGGAACATTCCCAAAATTTCTGGGAATTTTCGATTAAAATTCCCGACAAAATTCTTGCTTTTTTTACTTTTGAATATTTCACATTCAAAATTTAGGTAGGTAGGTAACCCCTTGTCTAGTTTTGGTTTTCTCGTCTACTTTAGACTTTTTGTCTCCAGTGCAGCCAGCATTGGGCATAAAGGGGGTGGGATAGGAAGGGGTTGGACTTTGATAAGTGCATTTTCTGCTGTGAAGGAGTGCGGACGGCTGCTCTCCCAAAAAATTAAACATTGTGATGGGCTTGCTATCCCCTCCTACCTTGAGCTGTTTTGCTCCTTTTGCTTGTCTACCTATAACCCATGGCTGTTAATGGGTAGCTAGCTATGCTTTTGCCCTAAATCTGGTGAATTTTGTTACCCTGGATTGCACTAGAACCTCTAGGCTAGAGTAAAGATGCTGCCCTAAAATGACCATTTAAAAATAAATTTGACATGATTTGCGACTCCCCACGCCATCAACTGCCATCTAGGTAGGTAGGTAGGTACTTCTTACGACTTTTGACCAGCATTGCCTGCACATCCTTGCAAAACTAATAGGTTACTGCATTAAAAATTATAACCAATTTTTTTGTTGGCCCAAAGCGTAGGTATGCAACCTTCTGTCTCTTATGGTGTGTAGGTAGGCATCTACCTACATATCTTTCTGCAGCTGTTGTAGAAGCATGAGCACACACTTAGCCATGGATTTACTATAATTGGCTCCCTAAACTCATTCATCCATCTGCTGGCATCCTCTAGCTAGTCAAATAGACCCAGTCCACCCACACGCAGTTCAAACGCGAACTGTCGGCTGGCAATTTCAAGACCAGATTTTGTCAGTAGACAATATCAGCCGAAACCAGACATGAGGCTGCAGTAGAGAACTCGGATCATGCCGCCATGCTCGTCGAGCAGAAGGAGCAGATGTTTATAAATTTTTCGAACAAGTCTCTGAGTCGGGAGCAGCTCCTCACGACTATTTCAAAGTAGCAAAACTCCTCACTGCCGAACGAGCCTCTAAATAAATTATGTGAAGTAGGATTTTTTCGAATAGACGATTAGATCGAAAGAAAGGAAAATTTACATTCTAAAATGCCATTCGTAAACCGGCCAGGAATAACTGGGTTTAAAAATCGCCCCAAATTTCCCCTGAACATACACCACCCTGGATTCGCACTTTCACATCACAAAATGTCTTTCCACATAATTCACAGCCATGCTGAGTTTCACCACAAACAAAACAAATAGCAACATTTTACTACTTTCGTGCATTTTGCATCTTAACGCCATTCACGGTCTGCGGATGGTGGTGAAATGACTTGTATTATTATGGAAACTGGCAACATGTGATAAATGATAATCTTTTCCAACAACAGCGAACTATTTGAGTTTGGCAAAAAAAAATTGAAGTTCCCGCAGGAAAATCATAAATTACATGGGATTGTTCCCAAAATTCCCAGGAATATTTCCAAAAATCGGAATATTCCCAAAATTCCCAGGAATATTCCCAAAATTTCTGGGAACATTCCAAAAATTCCCACGAATTTTCCCAAAATTCCCAATGACGGAATATTCCCACTCTTTGAAAGATTCTTATCTTTCTTTTGTTCATAGACTATTTGATTTCTTATTATTTCAGAATTTGAAGGCTGAGACTCTGTCTCCTATGTATTTTTCTCACTCAAATTTTCATTCTCCTCCGCCCCTCGGTGGGTTGTATTCAATATTCCCAAAATTCCTGGGAATTTTCGTTTGTTCCCAAAATTCCCAAAAAAGGAATAGCCTATTCCCGGGAATATTCACGCAAAAGTAAATTCCCGGGAATTTACGAACACTATGTGTCAGTCATTAATGCAATGCATTGCATAGATAGCATTCGTCCCTAGATTTTCAAGATACTTCCCAGAGGGTGCCTGGATGTGCCTTTTAATTTCCTGGGGAAACAGAAAATGCAAATGCCATTTGTGGGAGTTGCAGTTAATGAGGATTTCAGCAGTACCTAGGCCTACCTGATCTGGGAAAGCAGCTTGTAGGTATGCTCTGATAATTTTTTCTGACTCCGCCATGTGTGACCTTTTCATCTAGTACCTACAAAAACAGGAGGAGCCCTGACAAAAAATTCAGCTGCATGCTTTTTGCAACAGGATCCACCGGAAAAATTGAACAAAGACATTCATTGCCACCTGGTTCAGATTTAATTTTTTGCATTTGTTAATGTTGAAATGTAGTTGTAGACAAAAATGGTCCACGTAATACCACAGGGACAAGAGTCTAGCCAGTGATGCGGTGTGTCTAAAATTGCATCAGAATGAACATATTGTCACTTGAAACGACGGGCAATGGTCTTGTCAGTGCTCCAATGTTCTCCATTGTACATTGTTACAAGTGCAATCTATTTTGGACATACCATCACTTGGATTTGCACAATTTGGAAGAAAGGACCAAATTTTAAGCTCATGTTTCCTTGGTTTGTTTTTCTCCACAGGTGGCTTTTGGAAGTCCGGACCTCCAAAATTCCAGAGTACGGGATCTCACCATTTGAAATTATGTTTGGTCGGAATCGGTTTGGCTGCACTGTCGATAAGTTGATTGAAAAGGATGGCACTGATACCAAAACCAAAAATGTCAATGTTGGCAGCAGTGGCATACGGGTATCTGCAACCAACCATGAGAAGAAACCACCTGTCAGAATACACAGTTAGCTTTGAAGTTACTTTATTATTGATTTAATTTATTCCGTACAATATTGGCCTATTCCCATCCATGCGTGCTCTGTTTCAGAAAGTTGGAGAGGAGTGGGGGTTGGTAGAAGTCTGCCACTGTTCAGTGTGGGAGGGGGGGGTAAATTGAAAATTGGAGACGTTTTGTGATTACTGTGTGGGATGCTATTGGCAACACTTCAGTTGGAAAACAAAAAATTCCCCTTTTTTTCTCATCTTGTGATGAGAAAAGGGGGAAATCTGTGCACACATTGCAATGTACAGATGGCCATGGCCATGTCCCACCACTATCACTTGTTCCTTCATTATGTGAGGAATTTCTGAGGTCTGGTTTAATCAGGGGCCATCCACTTTCAACAGGCCTTGATGATACAGTTTCACGCATTACACAGGGTGGTCACTCAAATTTGTGATCAAAAGATAAGAAGATTTAAGGACACATCAATTTGCTTTTTTGCTAGTATTAAAGTTAACCAAAAACATCTAAAGGTGCAGAAAATTCATCAATAAGATGGCCTCCACTATCCCATTTTTTATTTTCGACCCAATCCAATGACACCCTTGATTAATTGAGCCAATAATAGCTGTCTCAATTTACCCTGGAGTAAAAAATCAGGTAAAAGATGCCTCAGATGACACATCATTGGCTGATTTGTTAGGACAAAAGTCTGAAAAAAGGACGTACTGAATTTTTAGTTCCAAAAAAAGGACTTTTAACGACAGAAGTAAAAATCAGGAGCACGAGTGGCAACCCTGATTTCCAACAAGAATGCCATGATGTTTTGTGTGAGTGTATGTTGCCACATCATTCACAATGGGACTTGACTTAGGTTGAAATTTACTCCATTTGCACAAATATTTTTTGTGAGAATTGCCTACTTATTTGTTAATTGGGCAGCTAAGTGGGCTGTTTTAAGACTGAAGTTGCGGAGGGGGGGTGGACGTGATCTCATCTTAACAGGCTGCTTTGTGTTTCATTTTTATTGAATATTTCTTCTGTACGATATAGTTTTGTTGTATAACTCGGTGTTTACTTTTTTAGTTTTTTTTTTCAAATGTAAAACTTATCTTTTTTTACTTTTCTGCCAATTTGGGTCAATTTTCTGTTGTTTGTTTTTTCTTCAAGTGCCCAACTACTGTATCACCTGTTCATTTTGCATCTCTGTCCGATGGGAGAATTTTTTGCCTGGCTGGTGTATCAAATGCACAGCTTCTTGGATTGAGTTTGACCAGACCGAAATGATGTGCAAAACGGTGCTTGTGTATTGTCTATTACCAAATTGCATAAACAACTGTGGTGTGTTATCCTGCCATTAAAATTATCATTTAAAATTCCAGGAAATATTTCCAAATTATCCATCAGAGATCATCGACAGCAACTGCCAGTTGATTTGCAGAGAAGACAAGTGATAGATGCAGCTGTGGCCTGCGTCACAAATGATTCTGAGATCAGTGCAAGGGATAGCTCTTCAAGGGGGAAATATCAGCACTATGTCCCATCGACCCGTAATGAAATTGCACAATATGCAATGAAGAATGGCGTCAAGCGAGCAGCTGCACACTACACTGCAAAGCTAGGCTTCCGTGTGCACGAGAGCTCAGTTCGGAATTTTGTCAAGGCCATTGAAGGCTTTTCCGAAGACCAGCAGAGGGAAATAGCAAGATATGCACTGTTCAACGGAACTGATAAGGCAGTCGTACACTTCAAGGAAAAGCTGAATCAGGATATCAAGAGATCTATTGTGGTTAGATTCAAGCGGCTGTTCAAGCACAATCTTGAAAAGAGGAAGAGTGCCAAAGTGGTGAGTCATATCGTCAGTGGAGTTAGCCGGAGTAAAGCTACTCAGAAGCGCATTCCCAGATTGAAGATTACCCGTTCAAAGCAGGAATCTACGTTTGAAAACCAGAGTCCCGTCGATCATCAGTCAAGTGGTGATGGTGCCTTTACCTCCAGACAATGTCCACCTTCCATCCCAGAAGAGAACGTTTCAGTTTCCAAAGATGGTACAGTGCCAGCTGATAATCTGCAGAATGATGTCGTGTTGGATGAGTTTTTGGCCCTTCCTGCTATTCCTCATGATGACCCAAAAGAACCCTTCGGCTCTCCGAATATGAACAGAGATGAGTTAGGTATGCCACCTTTCTCAGACGATGCTCCATCGCGGCTGCAAAGTCACGATGACAACGACCCAGAGCTGTCCAGCTTAAATCTTGAACTTAACTCTCTGAATTGCTATGAGGTGGAGTTGGACAACGAGTTGTGTGACCTCACGCTTCCAAGGGATCTCCCGTCATTGCTTCCAGTGTCTGAGTTACATGATTTTGCTACATCCTGCAACCAATCAGACATGGGAGCTGCTGGGCAGAGTTTTATAACTGAAGCCATTCATAACACCGCAGGTCACAACTTATCTCCACATTTCAGGCCAGAGAACCATGCGACGCACACTTTATCCATCATGTCTGCACATCCTGTACCTTGCACCAGATTTGCTTCCCAAAGTGACGCTGTCTCATTGTGTGGAGACGATGGAAATTTGTTACTGTCCCATGACAAGGAATCAGTGCATACCCACAATTCCTGCAGTCCAGTTCACTCTCAGATCGGCTCTTCACGCAGCAATAATTCTGATGAGCAACCGACTGGTGCCAGTGATACGAATCACATCTCAGTAAATTCAGTTTCCACTTGTTCAGTCGTCCCATCTTCTGAGGCCACATATTTTGACGTCAGGTCCCAAACAACAGCTTCAACTTTGCCAGATGAAAATGCTGATACCATGCTGACGTCATCTCCAGGAATTACCGATGATTTTGTCAGACTCTCAGATCAGCTAACTGAAGACCAGTGGATGGCTGCACAGAGCTTGCTGAGTTGTTCGCAAAATTGCTATTCCTTACCCCCTTCAAGTTATTCCGACTATTCAAGGGCCAGCGATCTCGAGACAGTGACAGCCTTTGCTGCTACACTTGCACCGAACACGCCTTGCAGCTTACAGGATTGTGGTGTATCCTCTCAATTGGTTCCATCTTCTCTCGTTGGTGGTCTCCAGAGAAAAGATGGTGAGCATGAGTTTAATGTTCCCGACCTCAGGGAGATGCATATATCTGTCCCTCCAAATGAGATCAGTCCTTCAAACTATGAGGTGTCCACCATGCCTGTGGGTTTAGCAATAGGGAAGTCAGTCGATCAAGGTGCCAAAAATAAGGAACTAACCTCTGTGCCTGGGACGACTTTACATGGTTTTGTGGATTGCCAGGAAATTGCTGCAAAATGTGTGCCTTCAGAAACGAGAATTTCTCGTGGGCAGGCCTTGCCAAAATGTGAGCCTGACATCTGTCAGGAGCCATGTGGTGACAATCCAAATGTTGCCTTTGATGCGGAGAGTGTGAATCGTTTATCCGACTCCCCAATTGATTTCGGAAATGAGACCGATCTATCTCACCATCCGTTGTCCACTTCCAGCATATCTTACTCATCACGTCCAATTCGAACATGCCGCCTCCGAAGGAAGAAACTGCCGAAACACCTGATCAGACACTTGGAGCCAGTCAAACAGGACATTGATAATAATTCTGACCGTAGACGTAACATTTCACCTGATGGTGCTGGTGACTCATTGTGTAGAATCGACAGGAAATTACTAACACAACAATCAACATTGTCACTAAAGCGTAAATGTTGGAGCACCCAGAGAGGTATCCACACCTCCCTACAGCCATCATTACGTGGTGAAGCGGGAAGATTGGCAGCTGAATTGGGCAATGCTCGTGCTGCTGCATTGATCAGGGACTGCTATGGTGTGGTCATTGCAGAGAGCACAATAAGAGGTCTCAGGAATAAGTACTTGGCTTTGAGGATGAAGGGTGTCGCTGTTGATCCTGGAAGGCCTGCAGAGCTTGGCTACGAACAACGCGGCAGACCACCTCTGCTTGGAAAGTATGATGAACTGGTCCAGGATTGTTTGAAGGAGCTGATCCATTCCGGCAAAAGGGTGACCATTGCCATGGCCATTTCGGTGGCCAGAAAAGTGATCGAGGGATATGATAAAGATCTTCTGGAGGAAAATGGTGGCACTGTGGCTCTAAATCGGTCATGGGCAAGGTCATCACTTAGGAGGATGAAGCTGGTGGCCAAGGGTGCTGTGTGACTGAAAAATGAATGTCATATCATTTCTTTATCAGGTTTGGTTTTACTGATTCATTCATTGCATTCAATGTGCACTGTGTTTTCCCACAGAAAAGTAATTTTAATTTCACCTCCTCAAACTATTGAGGAGATGGAACCTCCTCACCTTACCGCCTCTACGTTCCCTTGGATTCTGAATGCTGATTGGGTAGATCATTTTGCATATATGGACATAAATTGGAAAATGTGCTGTTCTTTCGAAGCGCAAAACAATTCCATTAATCTTTTACCTGCATGTCAGGTAAGTAGATTAGAGTGCACTGGCAATGCTAAGAAGTGTTAGATGTGCTCACATGACTGTAAAGTTGCTGCAAAATGCTTTTCATTTTTTTAATGTCTTCTTTCGCATGCCCCAAAATTTATTTTGCCCTCAGTCTTCTTAGGTGCAAGGCCAGAATGATTGTGTTCCATTCAATTCACAGGGGGAATTTTAAATTTGTGGAGTTGATGAATGATTGAATTCAGAATCAAAATTTGAATCGCACTACCATTTCCCTGTCGTGTCTGTGGAATCGTGCTCAAAGACTCTTTGGGAGGGGAGGGGAATGAGGTGATAATTTGGGGCAGGTAGACTAAAGAGGCAGGTAGACTAACATTGTTGACCTTCTCCCCTTTATCATCAGATGATCTCCGTCTTACCTTGACCTTATCAGATGAGAAAACAAGCTAGGACAGAAGGAAAACAATCTAGTTGGGTTCTTTCTTTTCAACGTACTGTGCCAAACTTGCCTTCACCAGTCAAATTTGACAATTTCTACTTACGCAATGTTGAGTTTGTCTTGTTTTGTTTTGTTTTTTTCTTCGCACATTTCAGAATCATTTTGCAGACCATGCTGTTTGATCTATGTAAAACATCAACAGACACATCATGGTCTTCATTCTTTTCAGGGATGGGTACGTATTATACGTCACGTCATATACGGTATATTTATACGTTTTATACGTAGTATAATACGCACGTATAAAACCCCAGTATAATACGTACGTATAAAACGTATAAAACCTAAAACAATGTGGCACATCATTTTGGGGTGCATTTTTCCCACGATATCATTTTTAGCAATGTCAGGTTGATTGAATATAACGTTTTCCAGAAATCACCAAATTTAGACTGGCTAATTCAAGATTGTTTTCGCAATCTGTTTTCATACCAGCAGGTAGGTACCTCTTGTGATTTATGGGTCTTCCCCGAAACTTTTCTTTTCTTGTTTCTTTTTATTTTGTGCAGGTGGCAGAAATTGATGCACCAGATTTGAATCAAACATGCCAGAGGTGTCAGATTTTGACATCGGCCAAAAAGAGGATCTTTAATTTCTACAGCATAAAATTTTGCAAAAATCTTAACATTAGCAATTTTTACATGTACCTATGGGTACATTAATTTCGCTGCTACTGTTCAACCAGATACAAGTGCTTCTGACTAAACCACTTTCCACACATAGGCCAGAGGCCTACCTAATAGCATTTTATTTACGTTCTCCAGTGGTATTGCTCTTGCCTGCAATTGCAATTTTCAAACTGTTCGGACAAAAAAAGAAATGCTGCAAACAAATGATTTGAGAGACCCTGTAGAAAAGATACACACCTCAGATATGTACACCTCAGGTTTACACAGGCCTACCTTGTACAACCACTTACGAGTGCAGTGGGAGAAACATTCATGTACCCATACATGGGTTATTCCCATTTAACTGTTGCCACCGAAATGTGTGCTTCATTCTTATGCAGGCAAAGCACCAGATTGCAACCAAGCTTTCTGGAGATGTCAGATTTTGGCCTTGGTTCTTGAAGAGGATCTTTAATTTCCACAGCATAGATTTTTCACTAAAATCTGAACAGTCACATTTTTTCACATGTATGGGTAGGTACATGTACATTGTTGTTTCTTCCAGTGTACATACAAACAGGTATGATGCCTGTTTGTATATCAAGTGGGCCGTGGGCCCAATAGAATTTGGGCCCACTTGAATAAAGACTTGAAAATAGTTTGTGTCTGGAAATTAAAACGAATAGAAGGTTGAGGCATGGGCCTAGCAGACTTAATTTTTTTTTTTTAAAGTCCACGTGTTTTGATTCTTGCTGCTAACTTGGAACAACAAAATCAAAAGTCCAAAAACACCATGCCATGGTGGTTTATCCAATGAAGATCCTTCTGAGGAGCAGAAAAATAACTTACGTTTCTGAGTTCACTCCTAGTGGTTGGACTTGGAAGCACTCTTTGTGAAGTCAGTCTGGGGAACTGTCCCTTTTTCCAAAAAAATTGTTTTTGCATGAACCACGGCCTTTTGCTGAGTGGTTTGATATCCCACATGCCCTGTAAGGTTTTATACGTTTTCTACAACGTATTAAACGTGCGTATTATACGTGCGTATTATACGTGGGCTTTCTACGTTTACCCATCCCTGATTCTTTTACATTGGGCGTGTGGGCTCGTCAATTTTATGACCATTTAGGACAAGGGTAGAGAGAGATAGAGTATGGTTTGGTGAAAATTTTGCAGTCCACACGACAAGGGCCCTGGAATGTAAAACTAACTAAATTCAAAATTGATGAAGAGCTAAAATGTCATGAACTCTTCTGGTGTTAAAGCACAATGAGAAAATTCAAACAATCTGTGCCTGCAAAGCGGTGGCGTAGCTAGGATTCGAGGGGCCCCTCCGCGAACTAGTTGTGCGAGGCCCCTAAAATAACCAGTGGAATTCTGTGAATAGCAAATGATGCCTATGCTTGCGGAGTCCCTCTGGGGGAAGAGCCGGAATTGCACTCTTCTTTTCCTGTGCCAAATCCAAAGAACAATGAACATATAGCACCGACGCTACAAAGCGAAATGATGACGAATTAGACGTTTCGGAGATGTTTCTTCTTCCCGTTTTTGCAGAAGGGAAATGATTTAGCTTGGCAGTTCACGTGTTCCCGACAACGAGGTCGCTGATGAAGTTTTTCAATAGGCAACAGGAGTCAATATTCTCACAAAAACATAGTTTGCCATGTTTTTCCTTTTCTTGATTTTTTGAGCCTTATAATCATTTTTCTCTGTTTTGATGCCGTTTTTCACGCCCGCGCGGGGCCCTTTCGGCTGCGGGGCCCACCCGCGCCGCCGGCCCTGCGGCCCCAGTCGCTACGCCACTGCTGCAAAGGTACGAGTCGAATGCAAAAATTGAATAGAAAAAGAAATGAGAGAGTTTAGTGAGAGATGATTTGAATGGATGAATCTTTGCGAGAGAAATGGACCAAAGCAGGGAAGGGGCCTGTTGAAAGCATTGTGCTGCATCTGTGGCAGGCATCCTTTCTTCCAGAATGGGGATTACTTTTAATTAATCAAGTTGCTCTCATTTTTTTTTCTTTTCTTCTTCTCATTTTCAATACAGATGCACGTGCAAGTATTCTAGCTATCCTTGGAAAGGGTGTACCGACCCAGTGGTCGCAACTGGGTGGTTGATAGCATTCAAATGGCGTTGTTGGTGCACGCTTCAAACGTCAATGAAGAGTGATGTTAATGTTGTTGTGGATTTGTGCCTTCGTTGAAAAATAACAAAATAATTAATTCATATTCGGCCGATTTCCAAAACGAAGATTAATCCGCGGATCGACGCGTTCCGTGGATCGTTGAGTGGTGAGCTGGTTGATCACAAACATTTGGATTCACATCGCCAACCAGCTCACCACTCATCGATCCGCAGATAGAGGCGATCCGCCGATTAATCTTCGTTTTGGAAACCGGTCGATTATTTTTTGTTACATAACTCTGTGGTAACGAGAGACCTAGAGATATGTAGCACGTGGAGGGATATGTGGTTGGAGAAAAAGACCTTATTCAAATCAACCTGCTAAGCTTTGTAGCTGATAAGCTCCTGCCACCAACCTCCTTACTTTCATTTTCTTTTATCAAATGAACCTGCTGAATTTGCAGGAAAATCGCAGCACCCCAAACTGACCAATATAAAAAAGTTAGAGGCACTTCTATTGTTCTGCTAAGCCCTTCTTGCAGTTCACGAATCGAAAGGATTTCGCGTGGTTCTTTTATTTTTTTTCCTGCAAATTTGTGTCTTTATTTTTGTCCATTGTCTGCAGCCAGCGTTGTCTTTTTTGTTTGAACTCATGATTTACTGTGCAATGTACGAGCACCTATTCTTCGTTCTTGGTTTCATTCCAAAGCTGGTTCCCAGCTTTGGCTGGGATGGATAAATAATTCCAATGAAGCTATGTGGACTATTTTTCTCGCGAAAATTCACGAAAGCGGCAGCAAACGCAAAAGTGACACATCATCCCATCGGATTAATTCGTGCCCTGAGACTGAGGCAAAGTGGTCACGAACTGTCCGAACGCAAGAACCAGTTAAAAAAGAAATGTGCACAAATGTTCCAAAGGCAGAGGGTAGTTCCTCTGGCAGTGAGTGAGTGGGTCTGCAGGACAGTCGAGCTCCAAGAAGTTGGAGTGACTTTGGGTTAATTTTGTTGTGCAATATTGCGGTTATTGTGTAAAATTACAAAAACAATTATTCTGCAAAGTCTATTTTTGGTTAAAAAATCCTTGATGGAGATTGAAGCTGCATTATGCGACTTTTCAAAAAAAAAAAAAAAAAACGCCCAAAAAGTACCAGCTTGATAACTGCTCACAATAACCTTGTAGACAGAGCTTTCGTGTTGTCTCTACACGACAAAATAACAAGCTATCATGCAACATGCTAAAGTCCACACTTCCGAAACTGTAGATATGTGAAGGAAATAGCTCTAGGCAATTGTTGATCAATTCCAATTCCGATAACCAGTTTTCCCCCAGCCGGCGTTTGAACCCGGTACCTTTGAGTTGGTGGACACATCCTCTGCCATCAGAGCTCCGGTGCCACTTGTTAAAAGCAGCCATTTAAAGTGATTTTGATTTTGCGCATTCACGAGTCTGTTCTTGAGCGTTCCAGTCAGCGGTCGTATTGGGAATTTGAACAATACTTTTGTCCTGCTTCATCCTGCCAACGGTCTGTTTCCAACCTGCTAAAATTATCTTTCTTGCAGCTTTTTTGCAGGTCGATTTGAATAAGGCCCGTGATCTACGAGGAAATACAGTATTATGAGTAGAGCACTCTGAAAATGGTGAAAAGGAATTGTCACCGCCAAAACGAAATCAGCTATTTCAACCATCTTTTGTGATTTCTTTGTCATTTCAGTCAATTGAAAGGCAATTCTGGCAATTGTGAATGGGCGATTTTCCATGAAATATGAAAATTTCCACGAAATTCATTGATTTCCACGAAACATCTCCATTTTTCACCACATACATGCGAAAACATCATGTTTTTCCTTTATTAATTAAGTGGTTAAAGCATAGTGCACAAAAACATTTGAAAAATAAAGCTTTCTTTTGCTCTTTTCTCAGTCTCTTCTTCAGTTTATTTACATCATTTTTCCAATGTATTGTTCCTGCAAAATTCAAAACAATCACATTGTAAAAATGACTGAAAATGCATTTTTGACAGGTTCTAGCCTTTTTATTTCCACCGCCAAATAACGAAATTTTTAGACTTTTGAGCGAAATTTTCCAAAAATTATCACCATTTTCAACGTGCTCTAATTATGAGACATCCATAATTTTTGCTTTCCTTTCTTCAATGTGAACTTGCTGCTGTGTTTATTGCCAGATGTGTTTGCAGAACAGCGACAAAAGGCCATTGAATATTGGGCCTCGCAAGTGCATACAGGCAGCTAGGTGAACAGCTCTGCACACATTTATGGAAATGGTTTGGCCGAACAGATGTCGTAGTAGGCATGCAAATGCCATTACATTCTAAACAAAAAGGTCGGAAGCATTCCATTCCTCCATTTTGTCTTCAATGGACCATCACTATGCGTATGGTAAAGGTAGAATTTGGACCGTGTGAATTTGACATGTCAATGGGCCACTGACCTGCAGCAGCTGCTTTTATCAAGTTGGAAGGTTGGATGGTTGTTACTGCATTGGAGCTATCCTTTCCTACGGACCCAATGCTACATTGACATGTCATCTGGCATGTGCACTGTCCATGTTCGAGCCATTCAGTTAGAGCTCAACTGTGCACATGGCAACAGTTTGGCTGCAGCAAGGCACAGCATTGGAGGATGTGTGTTATAATAATGAGCAGTTGGAAAATGCACCACATGCCTTGTTTGCAAGGCTTTTTCTTGTTCTTTTTTGAGAGGTTGCTCTCTTGTTTTTAGTTACATTGGTTGTTACGTGTTTATTTATTGGCCTCCATGCACTTGTTAACATTACAGATTGTTGTTTTTATTTTCATTTGGTTCGTTTTATTTCCTAAATCCTATTCTGATGAAAGACAAACGAGGCGTGCAGCATGCCATAGTCTGGAATTGGGAATGTTTCCGCAGCCTCTTTAGGATTTTAAGAATGATTTTTGTTTTAAGAATGAAAAAGTTGCAGTTTTCAGTCTCACCAAGTTGGAAATGAGTGATTGGATTGTCCCTTCACTCCGTTACGGGACAATCCAATACGACTTGACATTTTGAGCTGCTCGGATCACTTGCCCTCCTTTTTTGCCGCTGGTAATTGAATCATGCCCCTCCTTCTTTGAATGTTGAGCGAGCAGGTTGACACTTGTTTGAGTGTCATCCAATTTCACCCATATTCGTAAGTAAATGTCCTGTGTTTAAATGCCCAATCTCCTTGCTCCCAAATAGGGTGACACATCAATCCATTGTCAGTTGATCAGATGACCCTGTTGGCTGTTTCCATTTTCTGACTTTTTTTTTTTTTTTTTAAATACACGAATACGAATACGAAAATTGGCTTTTATTCTCACATCTTACATCACGCACTACTTCATGATGATCCAAGCTTGGAAAAGGATTGGCGAACCAAAGGAGGTACCTGATTGCATGAACACTTTATGCAAACACACAATGTGCTGAGCATCAAAAGCAGTAAGAGTTCAAATTTTTGCACACTGTTTCCTATTTTTTATCTGAGCTAGGGCCTCACTTTGCCTAATAAGCTCACATCTCTGGATCAATCACTCATCGATCCTGTGGTAACCGAGGCGGAATCAAATCAATTCTATGCATTTGTGGCACCAGTGCAGTGTTTTGTGGATGTTTGTTTTGAGTGGGGGGGTCCATCTCTTACTCTCTGCAGCAGACCGAAAGGAGAGGGATGGGAAGGGAAGATGCTTAACATGTCTTTTTGAAATAGATCCTTCGCAAAGTTCTTCCAAAAGAAGTGCAAATGACATCTGCAGCACACTTTATTTTTTTCATCTTGATATGTGGAAAGATTCCTGGCTATGCAGATCTGCCTCACAGATGAGGCCTTCCCAAACTTACCAATCGGCAGGCAATTCCCTTTTTTGTTGGACTTTGGGCTATTTCCCACCTAAAATGACAGCCAATATTGATATCTTTTACATTTACGGGTCATCTGTAATTCAAAGGCCCTTCAAGGGCCCAAGTCAACGATATCTGACCCTCGCTGGATGCCTATGGAAGCTGAAATGCAATAAAAACTTTTTTAAAATTAATAATGGGTCCCTGCCTCTGAAATATCAGGAACTTGGGACATCAGTTAAGAAAGCAGAACACGATTTTTGAAAATAAAACTGCATGAGATTGGAAACAATATTTGTCCGATGACTTGACAATTGGCAGCTTGCGTCAATGGAATTGTATGAAAATTCACGATAAAAACGTCCTCAATGTTTTTTGAATGAAAGTAAGACATTTTCAAAAAACTTTTAGTTTAATAAAATTTTAAAGAAACATGCAATGAAAACTTTTACTGGATTGCTGTGAAATCAACCGAATGGAATGGCGACATGACGGGCTGAGCATGTATCAAGGGGTGTGTGTGCAAGGCAAAAAGTTAACCGGCTGGCTGCAAGAGGATTTGTTGCCTTTGAAGGGTGTGGAATCAACAAATGAATAACAATTTGTACTCATGTGCCCCTCTACTGGGGGGCTTTTTCTTTCTACCATTTGTTGAAATTAACTGGGGGGGGGGGTAAACTTTTTTTTAGGGAAAATACCCATATTTTGTATAAAAATCAATTTTGGGTAAATATTTTTCAACTGGGGGGGGGGGGGGGGGGTAATACCCCGTATAAAATGGGGGGGGAAAAAGGAAAAACCAAAGAAAAAAAGGTTGAAATCAATGGAAAAAATTCCCCTCTTGTCGAATAAAAACCGCAAGAGCAATAGGCGTCAGCAATCTGTACACCAATATTTTTTGAAAATTCACAAAAATAAGTCAGTGTGACTTTTTTACGATATTCTCTTTGTCTAATTTTCTTTGGAATTATTCCGTAAAGGTCTTGTAATTAATTGCACAAGCGTTCATTTTTGACTTGCATTTCTTGGTGATGTGGGAATTGTTTGATTTTCGCTTTGCTTCTGCTTTTGGGTTGCAGTCAAAATTTCAGATCAGAAATACACGAAAGTTCTTGCTGAAATGTGATAGTGAGTGTGGGAATTCTTAACGCCATCCTTTGATCGTTTTCTCATGCATCCAGGAGGGGTACCATATTTTTTTATTTTAAAACCCATAAAATTGTTGGGAAATAGGAGTACCAGAGAAATACGAAATAAGGCCAGGTGTCTTTCCTCACTGTCTTTTTTTACAATGGCCTTTTGACAACTTCTGATTACACAGCACCACAACTGGATTTTCAACCGAATTCACAAAAAGTGTTTGGTGGAAAACGAGTAGGAAGCCGTGTTTGGATTTTCCTTCGTTTAATTGCCAATTTTTTTGCGCTGAAAGTCAACATCTGTCCGGGTCGCCAGTTTACAAACCCTGCCGCGACTTTTGATGGCAGGCCGGGGCGCTAGTTTACAAACCCTGCCGCGACTTTAGATGGCAGGTCGGAGCCCCAAGCGAGCATTGATTTTTCTGAGCGGGGACAGGGTTAGGTCAGGTTCAGATTGCTTTCGGTATGAAAAAATCAAGATTTTTTTTCTTGCGAATGAAAGGCCCCAATCGAGCATTCTTCCAGAAAACGCTCTCTGCCATCGAAAGTCGCGGCAGGGTTTGTAAAATCGCGGCCGGGGCTCCCACCGTGCATTGTTTTTTCCGAGAAAAGATAGGGAAAAACAATGCAAAACAAAAAAAAAATTTCTTTCGTGGGAAAACAGGGCCCCAATCGAGCATTCTTGCACCAAACGCTCTCTGCCATCCAAAGTCGCGGCAGGGTGGTTTGTAAACTGGCGTCCGGATCCCTCCTGCTGTTGTGCTGTCTCAATAATTTTGGAATTAAATTCTGTCTGGTAGATGGCGACACAAGTATCGCAACAACTTGAAGAATGCTTGTCTTCCTTTTGGTGCTGAAATGACCAATGGTGCTGCCTGCACACCATGCAATCCACCTTGGTCGTTCGCATTCAGGTGTGGACGAAAATGATGAAACAATCTTTGCGACAAACAAGGACAGAAAGGCGTGGGTGAATTTAAAACCCAACAGGGACAAATTCACGCAGGTCGGTTGAAAACGAATCTGCACCATTTGCCACTCACAAACGTTGTGCCAACAACTCGTCGGTTTCCTGGCCACAGCCCATGGCTGTGGTTTTTTTTGGATGTGGGCCGGACTTGGCCTGCGTTCTTTTTGGGATGAGCAATCATGTCGCTGTCTGTCGATGCTTTTGGGGAACCAAACTTGAACTCTCGCAGCGCGCCCGCTTTCACTGGATGATCACGGACAAAGCAAAAGAGGCACACTGACTCACTGCTCGTCAACGGCAACAGCAAAAAAACCAACAGGGTGTCTGATGAATGCATGACAAAAACACACAGACGTTCTTTTTTTGTTGCACTCACACAATTCGAAAACATCCACTGACAAAAATTTGCTTGCGTGGTTATGTGCCAAAATTGCTGATGGACTCCCCGGAATGGATGGCCTCCGAGAATGTGATGTTTTTTCCGAAACTTTTGTCTGAGTGCGTTCGTTTTTTGGAACAAGCATCGCAAAAGGGATGCCAACAACGAAACCAAAACATGGTTGCAGGACGAATCGGCCAGATCGTTTTTGGGACGCTGAAATTCTTTCAGGCGGTGTTCAGAAATTTTGGAAAAATGCAAAAATGAAATCAAAAGTGTCGAATGGTTGTGCAAAAATGGTTCCGAGTCTGATTTTATTGAACAGGCTTCCCCACACCACCCACTCCCGGGCGCGATCCCACCACTGCCCGACACGGAGTCTTTTGGCTGCTGCGTTTCCGCCCTGGCCCGTTTCGACTCTCTTTACCCAACCTGGATCAACTGGGCTCACCCAGTTGAACCATATTGATGCCAGGCTTGATGCGGACACCTAGTCAACGCAGGTTGATGCAGGGAAGAACCCCCATCCTCAAACCATCCAACAGAACCGACCTCCAAGTAGCTGGATTACAGGAGCACGCCACAACTCCCAGTCAAGAAATTGCGGTCTAAAACTTTCATTGGTTTTACGCATCGTCGAGTTTCTTGAATAAATATGAGATGGCAGTATTTTCGGTCTGTTTCGGCTCGCCGGGCAGATGGCAACGATGTTGCATTGCTCGTTCGCCACCAGATGGCAGACCTCACTGCACTTGCATGCAGAAAGCAGAAGATGGCAGTGGAGTGGGAGCATATTGTTTCCACTTTTGCTCACAGATGGCAGAGTGACAAAACCGTTTCGTCCAAATTGCAACCGAAAGATGGCAGTTACATGAAGACGATCGATGGTCGCAATCCATGGCCCTTTTTCCGAACATTCTCCACAATTGGGATATTCTGTGCGAACGAACACACCGCAAAGAGGACGTTCCGACGCGAAAAGGAAAAGGGCATTCCCTGCCAAATTCATCATCGCGAACTCCTGTCATTTCGCGAAGAATTTCGCCATCATGCAACAGATTGTTCTGCGAACTTCACGCAGGTTGACCATATTGTGCTGGCACTGCAACGGCGGGGAAATGATGTCAGGAGGAATAAAAATTTGCTCTGGAGCAAATTTGTGAGCCTGCCCCGCAATTTGCTTTTGAAAGTGTCGATGCAGGGTCAGCAAACATTTGCTCTGGTCTGGAGCTAATTTTATTCCTGACAAGTTCCTGACAAAGTTTTATTCTTGACAAATTTTATCCCTGACAAGAACAAAAGTTGGTTATGCAAACTTGGAAGAATGGTATGACCAAATCGGCCCTTATTTCCCGTTTTTCTGTTCCCTCTTCCGTCTTCCATAAGTTCCATATGCGCAAGTTTGACTGTTGGGTAGATGACTGAAATTTGGCGAATTGGCGGAACACCTTCAATGCAACCAAATGAACTGCAATCAGTTGAGGGACATCCCTGCGAAGCCATTGGTGGGAATGATTCTCTGCTGGGATTTCTGGAGTAAAAACTGATGCGTCGTTTGAAAATTTTGAAATGACAGGATAATTGTCATGTCTTGAATCTGCTGAGTGCAAATACTGTACAGGCCTTTTTCTGATCTCACGACTGACGAGGGTCAGGAAACAAAGTCGTTCATTTTGACGAAGCACCAGTTGATGTGAATGATCATGCCGCTTTTAACTGGCGAAGATCGCTTTCGCATCATTCACATGCACATGCCTACTTAGGTATTTGTTAAGTATCAGATTCTTTTGGAACTCCGAAAACGTCGCCATGCCGCATGCGTACGACGACTTTGCAGGCCGTTTCGATTTTCTTTCTGTGAAAGCAAGCTCTTGAGTTGTTTCCAAGATGGTTATCTGGTTTCGAGTTACGGATTTGTACAGTGAAACCAATGGTTTCACTGTACGAATTTCCGTAACCAAAATGGACGAATAATTTTCGATGTTGTTAAAAATTGGACGATGACAACTCTTGATTCCATTAACGAGCTGGTTTAATTTTATTGAATTTGTAAAATGTGGACAAGCGGACCAACCTGCGTTATTGAAAATAAATCTATGAGCGATGATGACTTATCCCGATGTTAATGTTGTCTTGCGCATGTACGAAGGCTGTTTGATAAAGATTGAGACTGCCTTTACTTCGTCGCTATCTTCTCCTTCTGGTTCGTGTGTGTTGTGGTTTTTTACAAAATAGGATCCTCTTGTTTGGTTGCACTTGACCCAACTCTTGCACCATGCTTTGCTGACATATTACATGTCGCCTTTGGTCAGTGTCTTATTCAGAATCGCCTCCATGGCCATGTTAACGGCCTCAGTGATCGAAAATTGTTGTACCACCGTGTCTTTTTTCATACCATGGAACAGAAAAAGTCACAGGCATCAAGTCAGGACCGTACCGTGGGTGGAGCAAGCATTCAATTCCTTCCACGGTAGTTCAAAACTCGGAGAATAAGTTGGCAGTGAGGGCGCATTGAGCGGGGTGGCATGCAAAATGAGAATCCAAAGTGTGCAGACATATATGTGTCATGAGGAGATAAGTGATCAAAATCTCATGTCTCAAACACACTGATGTTGAGGTGCTGGACATTGTTATTCGTGTTGTTGTTAGCCGATCTTCACTAACAATGTATCTGTGTTAACAGAAACCTCTGGCGTGGCAATTTTTGGTGCTCCTGAACCACCCTGCTTTACCACAGTTGCTCAGTCTTCCAAAAACTATTTGTCAACGATAAGTGCCTGCAAAGGAAGTGCATATCCTACTGGGCTTGCCACTGCAATTGGCATGCCTTACTGCAGGTTTTGTCCAGGAGATTCAAAAGCATCAATAAGACAGTTCTTTTGTTCTTGAGTAAAATAAATGTTCTATTGCTGGAGGCGAAAATCAAACCCCCAATTTTCAAAGAGCCCGCATAAGGAGAGAAAATGCCAACAAATAAACGACAAATGCCTGAAACAGCACAATCATGTGGAACTTCAAAGTCCCCAAACCTGGTCACTCAAGTCCCAGCGGGGCAGCTCAGGGAGCATCAGTCTCAGTCTTTATCAAACAGCCCACGTATTCGTAGATACGTTTTCTGCAAATTGTTTGGGAGAAGGGTAATTTTCAACAATGTCGCGAGTGAAGTCCGAACTTTAGATCACCATAAAACAGGAAAAATGCGTCTGCTTTGTCGCTGTTAACAATTATTGAACATAATTTGGTTTATGACATTGATTCCAATGATATCATCCTTGATGAGTTTTCACATGCAAATGCATCATGTCGCAGGAAGGAAGCCATTTTGAAAACAAAAATGATTGTTTTTTTTGCTTTGCTTTGTGACATTCTTTCTTTTGTTCTCACGGGGCATTTAATTTTTGGAAGTAAATTTTGAGAAAGTTGCGGAACCTACTTTTCCTGATTCACCTTTTTCCCAAATCGATAAATTTCAAAATTTTCTTTTGGGCCCATGCCATGTCTCAGCCCCTGGGCCCCGAAATGTGGCCCTGGGGATACTGAAAACAAAACAGTTATTAATTTTATCATGTCGGATAGTACCGATCCCCGTATGAGGGGCACTGCCCCTTCGAACCCCGCTGTGGCGAAATCCCAGAATCCAGGATCAGGCAAGGAACACTGCCCCACACTTTGCCCCACATTTTACTCTAAACGGCACAAGATTTGCTCGATCTATTTGTCGCACGGTCGATTTGGCCATCATTATCTCCGTGAAAAAAAAAATTGGTGAAAACGTCTCTTTTTCCACGGTAACTTTGGTGAACCAGTGGATTGCCACGACAACTTTCGATACCCTCTGAAATAGAGACGCTTTCACCAGTTTTGGGTGGCTACGAATCTCTACCCCGGAAAATGGATTTTCTGAGTTATCCCAAGACAACCACAATTTGGGCGTTTTTGAATTTTGGGGGGGGGGGGGGCACTCGCAGAAGTGGAGGGCCGGAGTTTATTTTCTCACTGAACATTTTATGTTTCACTTGCTCCGTGGAACCAATCCTGAAAATTTGACGGATCTATGGTGAAATCTTACCTCCCCCATGTATACCCCACCCCAAATGGACCCATTTTGGGGGACTTTGGGGGGCATTACATGGAAATGGGGACCCGGAGCAAATTTTTTACTGATTCGATTTGTTTTGGCATCAGGAACATATCCGTATAAAAACCTGCAGTTTTTCGTTATTGTGCCTCATCCCTTAATGAACGATTTTTGATTTTTTCGTGGATCCAAGAAGAGTGGAAAAAGCCCAACCCGACGACTATAATAATTTTAATATGGGGACAATGAAGTACAGTTGGCTGCCCGCATGTATAAATACGCCGGGATAGATTGTGGTAATTAAATAGGGATGGGCTGATATCGGGCTTTTGGGCTGCGACTTCTCTGGAAGTTTCTTGTGGGCAGAAATAAAGGGCCACACAACCAAACCTGACTGATCAGACGGTGGCAAGAATCATGCCCCGAGGTCTGCGACCGGAGCTTCGCTGGCCGCGGGTGTTCTGAAGGCAGCAACTATTCGTTAAAGCTTCGGCATGTGCATATGGGCAGACGCGGCAAAAGGTGCTAATAAATTTCATCATCTATATACTTGTATTATACTAAGAGGAGAGTCAGAATTAATAAAAAAATGACTTGTTAAGATTCTTACAAGATTATTACGCATTCTGTTGGGCCACAACAACGGCCACACGCTGTGCCGTTGCCGTTCTGTTTTTGAATATTTTGAGTTGCCACCTTTTAAAATTTGTTCAGCTTGGGGGTGTGAAGTTGATCTTGATTGGGATATGCTCGTATCTCAAGCCTGTATTTATCATGACAGATCGAAGGCAATATAGGAGCATTTCGGAAGGCTTGTTGGCTTGACTGGCGCTGTTGCTGCTGTGAACACGGGCCATCATTTGCGCAGGTGAAAACTTTGAAACTTTCTGCGCGGTCGCGAGATAATGCGCTACAACAGTGGGTACAGGGTGAGAGACTTTTATCTTTGTCACTGAAAGCGCATCTATAATCAGTCTTTCGTAATTGGGAACAGCGCTGATGAACATCCGAAGAACTGCCTGGATTTTCCAATTCTTCCCAGACTTCCGGTTTGCTGTTTGCCATGCGGTATTTCCAATAGGTATATGCGGTAAACCATATATTGGTCAGGTACCAATGAAACTTTTGCCAATTCTGGGCTGTAACAAAAAAGCGTGTCTTCATATACATCATGCACTTAGCTCGCATACCCCATGCAAACAAGTGAAGGTTGTGAACATTGTCACGCACATGAACACCATAGCTGACATGATGGGGTCCCGCTGCACCCTGTACCGCAGGTATTACAGGCTACTCGCTGTACCATGTACAGATAGCGGAGCTTTCATTATTGTCCGTTGCGCCACCGAGAGCTTGCATGCTTGTATTTTTTCTGTACTTTCATGGGCATGCAGACGCAACTGGATGAATAAACGAGAGAGACAGTATGAGTAGGTATGTCCATTATGAGACAGTATGTCCAGTCTCGGATGAGACTGGACAGCGTCTCTGAATTGCTTGTTTTTTTTTTATCATTGTTGGTGTTTCGAAATGGCCACAAGAGACTGTTTTTTTTTGTCAAAAGTAATCGTTTCGGTATACCCACCACTTCTCCTGAAACGTTTTTTTTTCTTGACAAAAAACGACGTCACTTCGGTTTTTTTGCTGCGGAGATTAAAATTCAGTGACGCACAGCAGTGCTATTCGTATCTGAGATTGACGTGTTGCGGGACTGGGTTTCGCGGAACATTTTGCCACACAAGTCCAAATTATGCGAACTCAGAATGCGCAAGATGGTCATAGCAACCGTTCTCCTGCTTTTACTGCTCTTGGCTAATGACTTTTAACACAGCAACCAATTCCTTGTTGTATTTCTGGAATAAATAAATAAATAAATAAATAAATAAATAAATAAATATTCACGACATGGCTGAAAACAAAAATCTAGTATTCGATTATTTGCGGACGATGTCGTTATTTTCAGCGGTCGAGAAATCCCCTTACAGCACCTCGATCCTGTAGTCTGACCGTGATCTCAACCACGTTTCAATGTTGTGTGACACCTGCGGGGGAATGCGCGTTACCCCACATAAACTAAAGCCATGGCTTTTTGCAATCGCTCAGCAACTCTTCGGAGAGAACTGACACATATTGTTGAGGACCAAACCATCGAAAATGTCAAGCTTTTCAGAATGCCTTAGCGTATTTACCTGGAAAAATCACATTCTTTACCCTGTTCAAAAGCTAATCGCACCATCTATGGGAAGCATGCATTGCTCTTCCCGAGTACCTAGGCCGAGGCTAAGGCTAAGGGTAAAGGCGTTTGTCCCTCGTCCTGCCAATCATTTAATATGCTGGGGCTGTATGGGATCCATCAAGTCATGAGCTGATCTCCGCAAACTTCAAATGGCACAGCGTAGAGCGGTTCGTAAACACTCAGGTTCAGGTTGCTTCTCCCGTGATGTTAGCGCATCCAAACTTTTACAACAACAAAACTTTGATCCGCTGATCCGCTGTCAAACAGGCGGAGGGTGCATTGATTAAACCCATCACTCACACCATGAATTTTAGTTTGCCGAACTGTTATTCCATCAAGCCCAACCAACGCAGAACAGATAAATGGTTATGCTATTTCCGCTCCAATTTTTAAAACGAATGTGGCTTTCAATTCCTGTTTTCCTAAAACTGTCAGGGAGTGGAATGTTCTTCCTTTAAGTTGTTCATCTTTCACTTCACTGCGCACGCAAGTCCCTCAACCCATTTGCGAGCTTTCGTTAGTTTGTTCGCATTTGATCATGATGCGTTTAGTCTAAATTTTTCTCACCCAATTGACTTTTATGTACCATTGTTTTCGTTTCTCTTCGTTGTACATTCACCATTAGGCTATGCATTAGGCAATTAATTTCTGTTGAAAAGGGAAGCAACATCGAGATCAGAACAAGTCCGCGCGTTGTGGAAGAGATGCTTGTCTACAGATGCTCCAAGAACCTCCCGAGCAATTTTTTAAATTTTCAATTTCAATTATATTTTTTCGGAGTTACCTCCTATCAAAATACGACAATAACAGTTATGCAATTACACGCAATGCAATTTCAGGCAAAATTTTAAAAAATGTAAAAGGGTATGAATAACAAAGAGAACGGAATTTCTATGACTCTCGCAAAGATTCCAATCGGGATTGAAAAGTGGCCACGTTTAGCGGTTTGCGGTTTTTTTCTCTCGGCTTAGATCATTTTGGGCAAATTGGTTCGAACTGACACAGGAGTGCGGTAATCCTCCTCATCCATCAGATCAGAGCCATGAATTGGGGCCATGCACTGACATCACATGCATCATCAGTCTGGGACGCATTCAACCTTTTTGCGCATGGCTTTCACTTTTTTTTTTCGATTTTTTACCCAGACCTACAACGCATATGCTTCATGCAGATGCAGTGCATGAAAAGGGGATGCATTTTGAAAAGTAATTTTCTGAAAAAAAATTAGCGACATTTATGATCGTGTTCGATAGCCAACCAACCGTGTTCATTGTGATGCTTTGAAAGCGGCGATTGCTTGGTCCGGCTGACATGTGTGTGCGAGTGCAGTCGCATTGACACCGTATTAACCGTATAGGTACCCACCTCAAGTTTTTGCACCTTCTTCTGGAATCGTTTACGAGGGTACGCCATCCCATGCGATGAGATGGGAATTTTGGCGGGAAAAGAACAAGAGTTAAGAGTTTGCTTGCTTCACGGAATAGGGAATTGTGGAAGACAGGTAGGCCTATATAGCTAAAATTGCTGCAGCTGCCCAGGCCAATGGTAGGTATCTATACTCGTAGGTGCCTGAAGAAAAAGTGTCCGAATGAAAACTTCGGCCGCGGTTTGAGGGTCGCAAAATCGAATTTCGATTGCAAAATAAACATGGTACATGGTCAGCGCATTTGCTTGCTTGCTCGCAATGCGGACAACCAAACGAATGAGCATGAACAAGGGACAAGGCATTCATTCAACTTGACCAAAAGGGTTTTC
>JASGXE010009203.1:0-27699 GCA_030068105.1 Sinentomon sp. SZTP_YWyxl
CGCATTTGACCTAAATTGCAGAAATGGGACACATTGCGATTTCCCATCACGCGTGCTTCATTCCAAATTCCAAACAAAATCGTCAGAATTTTGACTGAAATGATATTACGTGGACAACAAAACATTTTCACGAACACGGACTCCTGAAGCGATTTTTCGCTGCAGCGGGCGTGGCCGAGTGGTCTAAAGATGGCGCGATGCTGATGCAAGGATGGCGGGCTTGAATCCCAGCTTTTTTTTTTTGGGAAAATCTTTTAAAAAATGACCTATTTTGATGCCAGCTTGACACCGCGCAGTAGGTTGACACTACGCTATGGGTTGACACGACACAGCAGGTTGAACCATGTGGGAGGTAAACACCACGCAGTGCGTTGACATCACGAAGTCGGTTGACATCACGCGCCATGGCCAAGGGGAGGTAGGGTTAGGTTAGGTTTTGTAAGATTCGCTTGTACATGCCGTAAAACGTGTCCGACGCGTTATCCGACCCTCGTGGCGCAGTGGTTTGTGCGTCTGACTTGTTATCTGAAGGTCGCGGGTTTGATTCCCAGTCGGGACACGAGATTTGCTGTGGTACTTGGGTGTGCATTCTCCCTCGGCGAGGCGCGGCAAATGTGGTCGGAAAGACAAACGAAAGTGGCCAGTCAGTTAGTCCTTCGGATGGTACTTTAAAAAGGACGTCCCATTCATGTCCAGCATCACATGTTTTTAAAATTTGGGAATTTTCAGGCTGGGTTTGGGCACACATTTTTGGTTTTCAACAAGGAAAAGCAAGACCAATTTGTTTTTTGTTTCCGAACAAGAACGGATAGCATTGGAACGTTTATGGTCTTTTTGGGGTAATTTTCAAATGCTAGAAGTGTTAGGGTGTCAGTCAGTGAGATAGCTGACTTAGAGCCTGACACAAAGCAAACTTTGTATTACATTTACATCCTGCTAAATTGG
Organism: Sinentomon sp. SZTP_YWyxl; assembly: GCA_030068105.1. Lineage (NCBI taxonomy): Eukaryota > Metazoa > Arthropoda > Protura > Sinentomata > Sinentomidae > Sinentomon > Sinentomon sp. SZTP_YWyxl. The sequence goes on from JASGXE010009203.1 coordinate 946, forward strand.
CGCCAGTTCCAGTTTTGGAGTGCAGTCGAAAAACCGGCAACTGCCGAAAAAAAACAGCACTTGATGAATATCTATTGGGAAATACTGGGATATGAGATGTGAAATGTCCAAAAACAGCGTTCAATAAATATTGGGCCAAAAATGTGAAGAAATTACACATAATTACTGATAAAAAAAAATTATTGCAAGTGAACCAAGCCATAAACATGGATGAGAAATCATAAACCTGGAGTGCGTGCACAAATGGCGAGCTGCAATCTCCAGACGGCCGGAGGCCGAAATGCAAGTGGCATGTCAAACAGAAAAGGAATTGGCCGCGTTGCGCCCATCAAAGCGGCCGAAGGCCGCTTGACGGGGCGCAGCCCCGAATGGGGGTTGGCGGCCGAAGGCCGCAGGGGGCGAAGCCCCCTAGTTTGTATATGAACTTTCCTTGAAATATAGCATCGCTTGGTTTGCCTGTTCCACTTTAATTCGGTCAGGTATTTTTCGTGCGTTATTTGCGCTTGAAAAACGCCTGGCAGAAATTAACGCCTCTCCGATTTTCAAAAAAGCGGTCAATTTGCCAATTTTCACCTTATCAAAAGATAAAGTTGGCAAGTAGCTCCCACGAGGCGAAGGCAAGCTCGGTATTATTCAGATCTCTGGCCAGCGAAACCACGCCATTGTGTCAGCAGCCGGAAGCGAATATAGGCACCCATTGCAAGGCAGCGTTAAATAAGGGCGCATAAATTCACGCTTCGGTAGGAATCGCAGTCTGTAGGTACGGACCGCCATCATCGTGGCCGCAGGAATTCGTGAACAAAAGGGTCGTCAAACTCGGGGGTGAAATGGTCCGGAAAGAACTGTTATTCTCAAGCTGGGCTGAAAAACGGCCTCCGGGAGACTGCAATGCGCGCTCACAGATCACCATTGAATGAAAGGGCATTCTGTGGTCCTTTTGTTTTGGTTTGCGAATATCCTCCGTACAGGCGATTTAAAAGTCTCGTCCCAAATGGTGCTGTAGGCCTAATTGACCAGCAAGGGGTCTAGAGCAGAAAACTTCTGAAACAAAGCAGAAGTGTAAAACAAATATCTTGTAAAACAAATATCTTACTGAATTCATTTTTTCCCAAAACAATCAGAGACTGGAACAGTCTTAAACCCATGTCCCCATTTGTCTCCAGAGCTCTGAAATCCCTGGGCGTCGCACATTGTCGTTTATGATTCGTGCCTTTTTTTGTAAGCGCTTGTTCTTCATTCATTTTTTTTTCGTAATTTGACTCAGAATTATTTTCGAAGGTCTGCCACCATTTTCCACTTGTGGCAGTATTTTGTTTTAATAATAATAATAATAATAATAATAAGTGCAAGCGGGCGTCCTGGGCCTCGGCGAAAGAAATTAACAGCTGATGGTGTGACCTGTTTCGCAGGCTCTTTACCACTCAAAGCAGGACGACGGCACAGGAGATGCAAGTGTTTCTGGCCCAGGTGACACCTTGTCTTTCCCGACTGTGCATACTTTTGACCAAAACGGAAAGAAACGAGGAAATCTCTATACTTTTCAAAAAATAAACTTCGCATTATTCGGTTGTTGCCTCCGTCAATGTGGTTTTCGCACAGAACCCCATCAGTGACAATGGAAGATGCTGTCTTGAGTTTCTGTTGCAAGAAAATGCGTGCTAAATCTTGCATCTTTGAAAAACCATAAGAAATTACACGCTTCTGTCAAAGAACTGTGCATATGAGATAAGCCATGCATCCCGTCAAATTCCACATGCCATTCGATCCAATCATATAGCCGCCTCTCAAAATACCTACAAGCGCTTTTTTGTAGACGAATAAGGGTTGTTGTGCCCATAAAAGCGGCTGAGAACCAGGCTGCATTGCAGAAAGTTACCGCAGACAAGTTTGATGAGCAATCTTTGACTATCCTCAAATCATATGAGAAGATTCGGCATGCCAAAGAGCATGCTGCTGAGTTGACGGCCAAATTCTTCAACCATGATGGCTTAAGAACGTATAGGCAACACTTAAATATGAAAACAAAGTATACAGGGTCATAGAAAAGTCTTCTTAGATCGGATAAATTCCATTCCCTCGGCTTAGATGGGCCAATCAACAGCAATTGAGTTTGCAACAGTTCTGAATGCCCCTGAGTTAAACCCCATATACACCCGAGCTCCTATATTGATTGATTGATATTCTATATTTTCGGAGTTTCCTCCCATCAATATTATTTACGGACAAGTTAAAGGCACATGAAATACAGAGAAATTACAAGGAAACGGAGAGCTGCATTTTCAAGAACATGTTCAAGTTACAAGTTCGTGTTCAAGTTGTAATCAATTACAAGGACATGTTTACAAGAACAAGTTCAGGCGATGGTTTGTTTCAAAACCAATCCTGTAAGGAGGATGAATGCTCAAGTGTTGTAGCAACAATTCCTCAGGGATGACACCTTCAAGTGGCACGGTACCTACCCTGCAAGTGAGGGACACTATTTGTGGGAATACAAAGACTTTTGACTCGGAGTGTAGATATGTTGAAATAATTATAATGTCCACAGGCAATGAAAAGTGCATGTGGAATTACATTTCGACTAAATTGCATTACTCTCACTCCTCATGCAATGCTCCTCGATTTCTTGCGGCATGACACACATACTCGTATAATCGTCAGTTTTATTTTACGTTTACTCAACAGAATAAAATTCTACTGTTGCTTCTACATCATTTTCGATTCATAATTTTACAGTGTAGGCCCTAATCCAGATGCGTCACCATCAAGCAGAACTTTTGTCGCAAGCAAATGGCAATTGTGACATAAAGAAGTCGAATTTGGAGAAATCCAAACTTTCATTTTGACCTTTTTGCAACATGCTTGCTGATAATGAAGGCAAATTTTTATGGAATGGGACGAACGAAGGACTTGCCAACGAAGAATGTTGTCATTTTTAAAGATAGATTGTACATCGGCAAATTTCCCATACACTGCATTACTTACATTTATTTACAAAACTCCTATGGGTCGGTACAACGCAAACTTACATTTCCATTCGGATAATAGGTTCCATTGAAGACGCCCAAAGACATGTAATTTTTATACAGCATGTTTCTTAAATAATTGGCCATACTTCGTTTTCCGCATGGTGGTGTCATTCTGAACAAAAAATGTAGAATGACTTTTTGTCGTCCGATGACTTCTGGGGGTACTCACCGAAAATAAAACATGGGACCATACACTGCAATTCACGACATCACATTGAGGTCACTAAAAAGCACCTGGAAAACAAATTGCAGAACAAAGAAAATGCTAAACAACACATGCAGGGGTGGTAGAGAATGCATTCTGAGATCCCTGCGTGTAATGTTTAGCATTGACTTTGTTTAGCAATTTGTTTTCCAGGTACCTCAATGCTGTGATGTCGTGAATTACAGTGTATGGTCCCATGTTTTATTTTCGTTGAGTACCCCCAGAAGTCATCGGACGACAAAAATTATCTTTACAATTTTTGTTCTGAATGTCATCACGATGCAGAAAAGGAAGTATGGCCAACTATTTCAGAAACACACTGTATACACACGACCCATTTATAACGCCTTAAAGGCCCACAGTGTTTTCATTTCGCTGCACGCTGTGTTCTTCTGCAGCAACTCCAAACTGCCTGAAAATTGGCATGCTCTTGAAAAAAAAGAAAGTAACCTGAACAAAAAAGTCACTTCATTTCTAATCGAAATCTGACAGCTTTTGATAACCTGGTTCTCCTGGGAATTACGACATTCGGACTCCGTTAAATATGACAAATAAATGTGGTGTCAAAAACATCAATTTTATTTTGAAAACTGCTCTTTATTCGTCCTCCCATATGCACTCTTTTGCTGCACGCAAAGGCATGACGAAAGACAGGCAATAAAGACAAGGCAATAAAGAGCATTTTCGTCCATTTTGCTGAAAACTCTTGCTTCTTTGGACGCAAAAATAACAGCATAATATGGTTTTTATTATTCACAAGCGTATAAAATAATCGCATCAAGCAACACGACGATGGTTGGATATAGTGGTGTTTTAGGGTCCCCAACTAACAGCAAATCGAAGCCCTTTACGAAGCGGACGGCAAGCTTTTTGAGACTCATCGCCGTCGAGGGCTTATTCCACCTGAAAACACATCCTGAGAATGCTTTCAAGAATGCTTGGAGGGAAATCAGTATTCTTGCCACAATGGAAACCCCGGTCAAAACAACAATGAAAACAGCCAAATCAGCACAGAATAGATCCAAAGTTTCACTGAAATTTGAATGTAGATGTGGGAAACATTCCGATTTTGTGTCCTCAAGTGTGATGTGTTGTTGTGTCTTCGAGAAGGGTAGTCGAAATACCTGTTGAGAAGTAGAGGTTAAGGCAATCAGGTGCCTTCTGTGGGAGTCATTTAAAAGGTTTTTCGTTAGAAACCCACCAGAAAAACTCAACACTGGCGGAATATCCAAAATTTGAGAAATCCCATTCCCAAAATGCGAGTCAAACGGTCCCAATACGAATATAGTGTCATCGCAGTCTGACTTTTTTGCATAGCCATATGAAGCGCGGCCGTAAAAACAAAACTCGAACGGCTATTATCTACCGTAAAACTCGAAATTGGGGTTATATAGGAACCGGAAAACTTGAAGTCCAAAGATAGCAAATGTTGTCGCCAATATCATTGTGCTTCAACCGGAAGTGCATGATGCGAGTTCCTTAATAATAACCAACACAAACTTGAAACAGCCTTGCAAATTGCTTTTTAAGGGCACTTAAGAACTTGGAATGCATCGGATGTGGTGGCTGGCACACAGCAGGTCGGTCCGCATGTTAGTTTTCTTTGCCTTTTGAGACAAAACCTTAAACAAAAGGTAGTACTTCGGAATATCTGCCGGCATTGGACTGGACGAATTGACATCCTTGCTCTCTGATATACTAAAACTAACCCAACCCAGATCTAACCTAACCCAGCCTCATAACCTAACCTAACGTACCTACCTAACCTCATAACCTAACCTAACCTAGCCGTACCTACCAAACTTAACCTAATCTTCCTATCCTATCCTATCCTATCCAAGTCAGACGATTTGAGCGGTGTAAAAACTCGCTCAGACCAGCATTTTTGAAATGTCGGCCAGTATTCGAAACTGCAACCAAGCAAAATACCTTAACTTAGAAACAACCGCATAAGCAGAATGCAATATGCATGGAGGACTAACCTCTCGCATAGAGTCTGGCAGAAAATGGCATGCCACTAGAAGGCGGACCCAAAATGGCACGAATTATGGAAAAATCGATCAAGTCGGAAATTTTGTAAATAATTCATGCATCAACAACCAACGCAGCAAAGTAGGCCCTTTATGCCCAAAGTAAACATCGCAAGAAATTACTTTTTAACAATGGAAAAGGACCGCGCTTTTTGCATGCCTATTCAACTGCAAGCAGAATGCTTTCCTTTGTCCGCAATTCTGTAATTTCAGATATTTTAAATAAAATCACTGTGGGAAGAAACAGGCGGGAATTTGAAATGCAGACCGGGTAGGTATAGGCCTACGAATATTAAGACAGCCAGGGAAATGACAGAAAACCCATGAACCGATTCACAGTAAAGGTCATTGCGGTGGTACAGGGTCAAAATTGCTTTTACCATGCTGTTTTACAACACTTGTGCAGCCCCTGTAATTGAAGTAGAAATGAGAGTGTCACACCTCTGATCAATTGACACTTTATACTAATTGCAGAAACTGCATCAGTCATAGCTGCATATTGGAAACAATGGAATATGGTAAACGTTTCATATTCGGACGATTTTTACTGTGTTTTATTTTGTTTGAAAAATTTCAAAATTTTGTATTTGGACGAGTTACGGTGACAGTTTGGTGTTTATTATATAGTGTGTTTCAAAGACAATGACTGGTAAAGGCAATGGTATTTGTGACTCGTACGAATATTTGCATATTGCATGTAGGTATTTGGCGTTAGATATTTTGTGGTCAATATTTGCGTGTGCATGCTTGAGAAATTTTTATTCGCGAATAAAAATTTCTTCTTTGACAATACTTTAAAAACCGCGGTTTTTAAAGTGTTGTGCGGAAAATGGGTAACATCTGTTTTCATATTTTTTGACGTGAAGAAAATTTTATTTTCCAATATTTTTTGTAAAATTCTTATCACGAATGTTCAGGATTTTTCTGCATATTTTTTTGCACACACGATTTTTGGAACTGCGACGATTTCATATGCGTTTTTCAGGTTTATTTTCGAGGCACTCAGCAAAACGTGGCGGTCAAGTTCGAGAAATCCGTCTGTGTTAAAAGTAATTACGTCAGTACAGTTCCTGCATCATATTTGCAAGGTAAAATGTCTCAGGCCACATCAATTAATAAACGGCGTCATTCGAAGCTTCATACTTCAGAAATTAATTCAGAAATGCATTCATCCTCGGAGAAACGGCATTTTTCTATGAAATCAAAGATTTACCTTTCCACAGTTGTAACCAATCTGCGGTGCGTTATTCGAGGGATTGCAACATGGCAAATGAGCGAAAACACGTCCATACGTGTTCAAGGCATTTCTTGCTACACTGTACACAGAAACAGAATGTAAACACCAACGTATTTTTGGTTGGATTGTTGCTGAAAGTGAAAAAAAATTTGCGTCCAATTTTTCAAAATTGTCAATAAAATGCCAATGATGTGAAATGTCAAAGATCTGAATGAGGAATGTTCGCATGCGCGTGCAAATCGATTCCTCAATGAAATTGGGCGAGCAGATGATGGCTTAGTTTGCTCCTCAGGCAGGACATGCCTGTTTTAATCTATCTAAGGGTGCCCAGAAAATCATCTCCAATACCGGCAGGTCATGTCTCCAGTTGCCTATGCATGTTAATGAAAGAGAAATGCACAAACAGTAATCGCAGTTTTCCGTGCCCAGTTTTTGAAGATCGAAATGCAGGCTGGGAAGAAAAAAATAAAAAGTGTTCATTGGTTCACTGACGGAATTCGCTTATCCTATTCTGGCAAAGAATTTAAAAAGCTATTGACACAATGGGCTTTGATAAATGATCAAAAACACATGATCAATGAACATACTAATTTCAAATTTTGGAAGGGTAGGAAAGGGAGAAGGTAGGCAGGAGGAAGAAAGGGGTGCTGTTCCTGCCGGGGGGATGGGCCACGCGTGTGAGGACAACCAAACATTTTGTGGCAGGTTGTCGCTGAAATCATGGCAGTTTTCCACTTAATGACAAATACAAGCATTGTGAAATTATGTCACCATGTCGTGGCATTTTAACCATAGAATAGTTTTTGTTGATATAACTGTAACCAAATTAGTATGGTCATCTTTTGCCACTTTTATGGCATTTTTTCCGCTAATACGTATTGCAGCAAAATGGATCACAACAAGTACCAATATGCAAAATTATCTTGGTACAAAAAATTTGTGTGCAAACTAACGGATGCAAAATAATTTTGCATCAGATGCAACTGATGCTTCGGATTTTACAATGGATGCAATAAAAGTTTGGTGTGAAATAAAAATGTGCAGGATCTGCGGCATGCTTGTGGTCTCAAGGGGAATGTCCATGATTGCCTCTTAGTTTCTACTCAAGAGTATTTTCAACGACCGCATAATTTAGGTCCGCACAAGGGAAAATAATTTACAACCGGCAACGGGCAAAGTGCGAGCCAGCGAAGCGAAACTACGGCTTCAAATGTCCAATAGCCGTATGGCTCCCCAAAACAACGACCCTGATGGGTCAATTCAATGGTAAGATTAATAATTTCCAACGGTTTTAGGTTTCCCCGATCACATTCAGGGTCGTTTCCCGAAGAATTTGAAAGCGTTTGAGCGACTTTTAGAGTCATCCCTTGGAAATCTCTGCAGGGCCGTCGCCGTCGGTTGAACCGCGTGAAAGACAGAAACCTCCGGGACCTTGCGGGACCCAAGAAAGTAATCCCCCGGCCTGCCAGTTTCGATGTGTTATGGAGATATGGAACAGATGTGCCATGCTCTTTTGCTTTCGTCGTCGTTCTCCAGACGACGGGCGCTGACTAATTTAGGGCCAATTCCACCCGATTTCCAAGTCTTTCGGTGACTCTCGGGGTCGCTATCAGCTTTATTTTATGGGAATCCCCTTGCGTACCATGGGATCCATTCAGACCCTAAAAGTTGAGCATGAAATTAAAAATTTAATGAAAATTGGAATGAATGGGGCAAGAATGAAATAGGCCAAAGTTCTTCTTTGATTTCTTCTTGATATGTAACACAAATACGGGCGAAAAGTTCGCACATTACCTTTGCATGTCTGCAAAAATGCCCACAATTTGGACATCCCTGCAAAATCTCCTGGGAACCGATTCCCGTTAAATTAGGGAAAAGATGAGAAAGAAAGAAATACGAAATAAAATCCCTTTTAAAATTGCAATCTGATTAATTAATCGCTTCCTGTAATGAAAATAAAGTGCATAGCACGAACAGTTTATATTGGAAGAGCGGAGCGGAAAAAAGATAATTTACGACTGGAGCGGACGGATTTTCAGATTTTTCATAAGCGAATTTCGCACTTGAGAAAATATGGCGCGAAAAGATCCTTCATCTCTTTACGCGAGAACGGAGGTTATACAAGGTGTCCCAAAAGTGACGCATCAAATGGGTGCTGACTTATTTGAATGAGACAGGGTGGTTTCTTGTTTGAAAAAGGGGGAGGATGAAGTGAAGTGTCGGAATTCTGTCATCATTTACAAGAGCCTGACAGACTAGTTCAATCGTGGAAAAGAAAATATTATCAATACTGCTCAAACGCAAATTATTTATCCGGACCCCTTCACACTGATTCAAAATTCACATTTGGTACCTCATGGAAGATGAGAATCGAAGAAAGAATGGGAGGGGAGAAATATTTTTCATTTTCCAGTTTTGAACTGGTTTTTTCTTTAGTTTTTTTTGTTTTTGGTTTAGTTTTTTAGCTTTGAAAAAATTTTGAAAATATTGAGTTAAGTTAACTCTGAGTTTAAAATATATAAAAATCAATTACCAATTGGTCCCCACGTTATTTTTTGTTGTACCTTATCTGGCTCAATTGAACGTTTAAGATTGTTCATGTGTACACGTATCTGTAGCTCTGTTAAAATTGAATATCGCAAATTTAACAATTACAATTTGGTACAATATTGCTGAATTAGCTGAATATAGGCTGTGTGTAGATGAGTGAGGTGAGGAAACTTTGTGACACACGCCAAAGAGATCGCATAAAACCCATGGCGATTTCCTATCATGTGCCGGGATTTAGGTTGGAGTTTGAATAGATTCGGTTATGGTAGGTCCAGATTATGTTAGATCTACTCTAACCAAATCAAACCGAACCCACCCTGACGTACTCGTATAACCCAACTGAGCACATGGAAATACCCAGTTTGAATAGATTCGGTTATGGTAGGTCCAGATTATGTTAGATCTACTCTAACCAAATCAAACCGAACCCACCCTGACGTACTCGTATAACCCAACTGAGCACATGGAAATACCCAGTTTGAATAGATTCGGTTATGGTAGGTCCAGATTATGTTAGATCTACTCTAACCAAATCAAACCGAACCCACCCTGACGTACTCGTATAACCCAACTCAGCACATGGAAATACCCAGTTTGAATAGATTCGGTTATGGTAGGTCCAGATTATGTTAGATCTACTCTAACCAAATCAAACCGAACCCACCCTGACGTACTCGTATAACCCAACTCAGCACATGGAAATACCCAGTTTGAATAGATTCGGTTATGGTAGGTCCAAATTATGTTAGATCTACTCTAACCAAATCAAACCGAACCCACCCTGACGTACTCGTATAACCCAACTCAGCACATGGAAATACCCAGTTTGAATAGATTCGGTTATGGTAGGTCCAAATTATGTTAGATCTACTCTAACCAAATCAAACCGAACCCACCCTGACGTACTCGTATAACCCAACTCAGCACATGGAAATACCCAGTTTGAATAGATTCGGTTATGATAGGTCCAGATTATGTTAGATCTACTCTAACCAAATCAAACCGAACCCACCCTGACGTACTCGTATAACCCAACTGAGCACATGGAAATACCCAGTTTGAATAGATTCGGTTATGATAGGTCCAGATTATGTTAGATCTACTCTAACCAAATCAAACCGAACCCACCCTGACGTACTCGTATAACCCAACTCAGCACATGGAAATACCCAGTTTGAATAGATTCGGTTATGGTAGGTCCAGATTATGTTAGATCTACTCTAACCAAATCAAACCGAACCCACCCTGACGTACTCGTATAACCCAACTCAGCACATGGAAATACCCAGTTTGAATAGATTCGGTTATGGTAGGTCCAGATTATGTTAGATCTACTCTAACCAAATCAAACCGAACCCACCCTGACGTACTCGTATAACCCAACTCAGCACATGGAAATACCCAGTTTGAATAGATTCGGTTATGGTAGGTCCAAATTATGTTAGATCTACTCTAACCAAATCAAACCGAACCCACCCTGACGTACTCGTATAACCCAACTCAGCACATGGAAATACCCAGTTTGAATAGATTCGGTTATGGTAGGTCCAAATTATGTTAGATCTACTCTAACCAAATCAAACCGAACCCACCCTGACGTACTCGTATAACCCAACTCAGCACATGGAAATACCCAGTTTGAATAGATTCGGTTATGGTAGGTCCAAATTATGTTAGATCTACTCTAACCAAATCAAACCGAACCCACCCTGACGTACTCGTATAACCCAACTCAGCACATGGAAATACCCAGTTTGAATAGATTCGGTTATGGTAGGTCCAAATTATGTTAGATCTACTCTAACCAAATCAAACCGAACCCACCCTGACGTACTCGTATAACCCAACTCAGCACATGGAAATACCCAGTTTGAATAGATTCGGTTATGGTAGGTCCAAATTATGTTAGATCTACTCTAACCAAATCAAACCGAACCCACCCTGACGTACTCGTATAACCCAACTCAGCACATGGAAATACCCAGTTTGAATAGATTCGGTTATGGTAGGTCCAAATTATGTTAGATCTACTCTAACCAAATCAAACCGAACCCACCCTGACGTACTCGTATAACCCAACTCAGCACATGGAAATACCCAGTTTGAATAGATTCGGTTATGGTAGGTCCAAATTATGTTAGATCTACTCTAACCAAATCAAACCGAACCCACCCTGACGTACTCGTATAACCCAACTCAGCACATGGAAATACCCAGTTTGAATAGATTCGGTTATGGTAGGTCCAAATTATGTTAGATCTACTCTAACCAAATCAAACCGAACCCACCCTGACGTACTCGTATAACCCAACTCAGCACATGGAAATACCCAGTTTGAATAGATTCGGTTATGGTAGGTCCAAATTATGTTAGATCTACTCTAACCAAATCAAACCGAACCCACCCTGACGTACTCGTATAACCCAACTCAGCACATGGAAATACCCAGTTTGAATAGATTCGGTTATGATAGGTCCAGATTATGTTAGATCTACTCTAACCAAATCAAACCGAACCCACCCTGACGTACTCGTATAACCCAACTGAGCACATGGAAATACCCAGTTTGAATAGATTCGGTTATGATAGGTCCAGATTATGTTAGATCTACTCTAACCAAATCAAACCGAACCCACCCTGACGTACTCGTATAACCCAACTGAGCACATGGAAATACCCAGTTGAATAGATTCGGTTATGGTAGGTCCAGATTATGTTAGATCTACTCTAACCAAATCAAACCGAACCCACCCTGACGTACTCGTATAACCCAACTCAGCACATGGAAATACCCAGTTTGAATAGATTCGGTTATGGTAGGTCCAGATTATGTTAGATCTACTCTAACCAAATCAAACCGAACCCACCCTGACGTACTCGTATAACCCAACTCAGCACATGGAAATACCCAGTTTGAATAGATTCGGTTATGGTAGGTCCAAATTATGTTAGATCTACTCTAACCAAATCAAACCGAACCCACCCTGACGTACTCGTATAACCCAACTCAGCACATGGAAATACCCAGTTTGAATAGATTCGGTTATGGTAGGTCCAAATTATGTTAGATCTACTCTAACCAAATCAAACCGAACCCACCCTGACGTACTCGTATAACCCAACTCAGCACATGGAAATACCCAGTTTGAATAGATTCGGTTATGATAGGTCCAGATTATGTTAGATCTACTCTAACCAAATCAAACCGAACCCACCCTGACGTACTCGTATAACCCAACTCAGCACATGGAAATACCCATGCGTGCGGTCACTGCGGTCGCTTTAATATGTGGACCGAGGTGAGTGTGAACATGGATTATGCAGCTTCATTTCGTTGGAAGCATAAAAGGTTATGATAGGTGAATTGGAATTACGAACGCACGCGTACATAAACCGCGGCTGCACATGATCCCTGGCAAAAAGAACGTGATCTGTGCCTTTCGGTTTTTGCCTTTTTGGAACCTCGCATGAATGTCGGGAAAAAACTGTGCAGGTTTTTTTGCTTAGATGTTAACGTGAATACGTGTTCGTGTACATTTGCGATCATTCCTTGGTAACGATGCCAAATTTCCATGAAAATGTTCCTCCTGGATGTGAGAGCTCGACTCGTGTTGACATTGGCGAGATTGACCTTCTGCGGTGCCCGGAGCATTTATCCCAAGCCGCTGCAGCATCGTGCATGACGTGAAGAATTGATTCATTGCAGATATTTCAACGACGTTTTGTTGCAGTCCCGCCATAGTACTTGGCCTGCTGTTGTCAGAAACTGGCCAATGACTCACTGGCAGTCAAGAAATAGCAATTAAATCTGGTTCTTTCGGTGTTCTTTGATGGACAAGAACCATTTTTCTTGTCACGCAACAACTGATTACTCAACTTCACATCCAACAAGAAAACAAACGAAAATGGAATCGTCATTTGATACGTTTTTTTCGTGATACCCTGTTTAGGCACCTTTCAAAATAAACTGCATTTCGGAAGGGTTATCGTTTCATAAAGTTTCTCCTTTACAGTTCTGTCAGGACGAATGGAGCAAGATTTAAAGCATTATGGTTCTGTCACAAGTTGTGCAAGGGGGTGGGGCAAGGCGACGTCATGGGGTTGTGTCTCTGTTGCGATAATATAAACCACTCCGGACTCCCTGGGGGCTGTCAAACCATCTTCATTACCATGACCGCAGGCCCTGTTGGACATGGCACGTGTGCTCCCATTTTCTCAAATGCTTGCTAAAATCGCTGTTTGCGCATCGAGTCGCCTTAATTGTCTGAAATCTGCCAACCAGTGTCGAAAATTAACCATCGAAGCACTCCAAACCTTTCACGTTTAGTCGGAAAGTGCTCAAATTGGCTCTGGCGCAACTGTAAATCCCACCATGCAGGACATGCAGACCGTCTCTCATGAGATCCCTGGATACCTATTCCTCGGTGCTTTTGACCAGCTCGGAGTTCTGGTAATCTGCTCGAGCGCTATGGGGCTCAGCCCGTGATGTGACCCATGAACCCATTGGGTTGACATCTGGAGACCGTGGTGCATGGCCAAGTCAACCCTGCCTCTTCTTCCTCTCTTACCTTCACCTTCTCAAATTCCTTCATCCAAATCGGTCTAAAAACAACGAGAGAGAAAAACCAGGTTAGGTAGCTCATCATTTAAATTTGAGACTGCCTGTGTAATTATCTCACGTCGAACCTGGCCTCGGGAGAGGAACCGTGATGATTCGCGCAGCTTGTTTTAACTGGGGCCGCACAAGTTGACCATTTTATTTTTTCCACTATCGTTCCGAATTAAAATCTTATAGTTTCGCCATAACGGCAGATGTGCTATAACTCACAAGGATAACGCTGTAAAAATTAAAAGCGTTGATGAACCGTTGTCAGAGCCTCCGCCACCGGTAGCGTTCCAGCCCAGTTCTCCCAAATTTATAGCTGCAGGGGGTGATCATTTTGATCCCAACGAAGTTTTCTTTCTGAACGAGGCGAAGTGGACTCTGCATCACATTTTACTGAATATTTGGGGTTTTGTGCTAAAAATCTGAAAGGGTCCCAATTTTTTACATGTTTGATAAAGGTATGTAATTCCGTCGACATTATACACTCATTATAGCAGTGTGTCTGTCGGCTTGTTACACAGTTCAATTCGGTGCAGTGCAAAATAGATACATTTCTTGCACAAGTTAATCAAGCGGGAACTTGAGAAATTTACAAAAACAAACCGCAGAAATAAAAGTTTTCCCTTTCCTCATCCTCAGTGCCATAAGTTTTTCTCGTACTCAAGTTTCGGAATGATCCTTGGGCATCAGAAACACGAGTGCGTCAAAACGTTTACTGCAAAACGTTTTCATTCTCTTGGAGGAATAAATGAAAAAGAGAAAGCAACCCCTAGGAAACAATCGGCTATGCAATTTGATCACCGCGAAGTAATGTGTGTTGTGCCCTTTTGATTATTTTTAGGGGCAGTGTTCGATTTTTTGAAAAGGCGAGGAATAGGCACTGGTGAGGCACTGGAAAGAGGCTGACCAGCGTTTGTGTTTGCATCGAGCTCTGCACAGAAAGCATGCCTTCGATGCACACGTACACACGCACACACGCGCTCACACTGCACACGCGCCAATAAATTGCGTTTTAAAAATGCGTTTTGAAAATTTTGCAAAGACATCTCGAATCAACACCTATTTCGTGCATCCCTTTTGCGATATGCTGGCAAATTTGTTTTAGCACTGCTTCTGAAACAGTGGTTTTTCATAAAGAGAACACATTCATAGATACGCCATAAAATGATGTGAAGCACGTCATCAGGACATAATCAAAATTTATTCAAGAATTTTTCGCGGATAGAGACAGAGAGATAAGGGGAGAGAGAGTGACAGAGGGGGGAGAGAGAGGCTAGAGATAGGGAAAGAGAGGAAAGGAGAGGGCGAGAGAGGGAGAGGGAGAAATAGGGATATGGGAGGGAGAGCGAGAGAGGCAAATAGCGGAGAGAAAGCGAGAGGGAGGGTGAGCGAGAGAGGAGGGAGAGCGAGAGATGGAGAGCGAGAGGGAGAGAGAGAGGGAAAGATAGGGAAAGAGAGGGCCAGAGAGTGAGAGAGAGAAATAGGGAGATGGGAGGGAGAGATAGAGAGGCAGAGAGAGGGGGAGAGAGCGAGAGGGAGGGGAGCGAGAGAGGAGGGAGAGCGAGAGATGGAGAGCGAGAGGGAGTGCTTCAATGACAAAAAATTGTCCATCCTCATATTGAGATTATGCCGCGTACATCAGATCATTCAGATCGTCTTGTTATAAGTAGCACCTTGTTTTTAAAAAAGGACCGATTCGAATCAGAGCTTAAAAAATAAAAACATTCACAAATCAACACCATCTGGATTGAATTTTCATGAGCTGCTTTTCGCTCCATGTGCGGGGTTTCCCAATAGTTGTGGATGGGAATATCCGATACCTCCGGCGGCACTCAAAGCGATAACCTCATTGCAATGATTCCATAAGCCGAAAATATCAAGATGCATCCAAGAGCAGCCCATCACCATTGACCAAATCCCCTTTACCGCAAGCGATAAAAAGGCGGGATTCTGGAAAACATAATGACATGGTAATCGACAACGAAAAATAAAGAATTTTTAACAAGTGTGATCGAATAATTTGAACATCAGCCGGAGGATGAAGAGGTGTCGAAGAAAAATCTGCTTTTATTCAGGTGCATGCAGTTTGCCGCAAGCTCTTCCTAAAACCTGCACGTCCACACCCCAATCCTTCAACCCGGATTTTTTGCAGTCCGATCGTCCATTTGATTTTCCCTCTGCGAACACCAAAAGTCGAAAACTTCCGGCTAATGACGGATCGTATTCCCACAGAGATAAAATTTGGTAGATAACTGCACTGATGACAAGCTCGAACAATGCTAAGATGCATGTCCTAAAGGGCAGTAAAATGCGACCTGTCTATAGCCGAGGAAGGCAGAGACCAAGCCAACTTGAGGAATCGGACATCGTTTTGAAGACGGCGGCGGCGGCGGCAGCGGCGGCGTTCGATGCTAAAAGCTCCGTTTGGAAATTTGGTGAAAGTTTGGAAGGAACCGGGGTTTGATTGGTGGCCAATTCCGGATGCTATCTAACAGAAAGTTCCGTCCTAATCATTCCGGTAATCAGCATTCTGTGCCGATTGTACAGGGGCTTCAAAACTCTCGACATTGAAACCAAATTGCACAAGTCGGTGAGAAAATAAACTGTTAAATATTGGGGGAACAGAACTGGTCCAACTGATATTTGGTCCTACCGTAACCTGGTTCTACCGTAATCGGATCCTACCGAAGTCTGGTCCTACTTTTTCTTTGCGCCCCAAAAAATTCGATCCAAATTTCATTCGATCCAATTAACAGTTGGACCAAGTTACGGTAGGACCAGTTTACGGTAGGACCAGATTACGGTAGGCCCAGATTACGGCAGGTCCAGGTTACGGTATGGGACCAGATTTCGGTAGGACCAGATTACGGAAAGACCAGATTACCGTAGGTCCAGATTACGGTAGGACCTGGTTACAGTAGGACCAGGTTACGGTAGGACCAGGTTACGGTACCAGGTTATGGTAAGACTAAAAATGAGTAGGACCAGGTTACGGTAGGACCAGGTAACAGTAGGACCACTTCCTACGACCCAAATATTCTGCTAGATTTTCGTTTTTGCTGAATGAAAAAATGTTGCAAAAGCTCATGGTTAGACAGAATAGAATGCCTTACGATTACCTATTGGACACTTCAACTTTGCATGGAAACGTCTCGCGAGTTGGTGCTCACCAAAGTGATTTAAAGACCTACATCATTGGTGTCCAATGTTGAGCATATCCGAAGCCAGTGCTATGGGCCAAAGAGGAAAGGTAAATTTTTCATCGCTTGCGGGACAACGAGTGGACGTGCAAAGTAAATGGGAAAGGCAAAAAATGAGAGATATGGAAAGGTGTTTGCGGTGGCAGAGCATAGACACAAACGCAGCCGGAAAATTGGCCCCAAATTCAGGAATATTTTGCGTTGGCAGGAAAACGCAGAGTATGGTTATTCCTTTACTGAACAACTTACCTGCTTTTATGTATGCAACAAGAAAAGCTCGAAGTTGCTGTCACAATGAGACATGCAGGAACCCGGAAACCATGATCCAGCAAATCGATGATCGGTTGTTTTAAGCAAGAAATCATTTTTTGACGTGATCCACCGTTAACTTCTGAGGCGTGTGACGACAGTGGCCACGGACAGAAAATCGAATGCACGAATTTGACACGGGATTGTATAGTGGCGGCGGAAAAAGAATACTCATACATGTGAAAAATTTCCATTCTTGAGATTTTCGAAAAACTCCATGCTGTAGAAATTAAAGATCCTTTCATCACCTATGTCAAAATCTGACATCTCTAGAATGCTCTGTTGCAATCTGGCGCTTTAATTTCTACCAACTGCATAAGAGTAAAAAGAAAGAAAAAAATGTTTCGGAGGCAACAGTTAAACGGGAAAAACACATGTATGAGTAATCTTTTTCCGCCGCTACTATACACGTATGCCGATGCCTCACAGCAACATCACATGGGAATTCAATTCCCATACCTTGTATCCTTCATGCCATTGTGAGATCAAACTTGCAGCCATACAGTGCAGATAAACGTTCCAGCTATTTTGAGCGTTCCTGTAGGTACCAATGGTCCTACTTTAGAATAAGGGACCTTTCTGCGGTTAAATTGCCATCTTGCCCTCTGGCAAATTAAATATGACTGGCCTTTCAGCATGAAGGCTATCGCGTTTCACTGCTATTTCTATCTACTCGTATATAGGTAGGCCAACTTGAATTCCTCGACCAACATTCGTCTTCGGTGCGTTTTTATCTCCATTTTCGAAGGCGAAATTGACTCTTGGGTCCGATTTCTCGTGAAATAAAGTGGTCAGGAATTGGACTTCCGATGATGGACGATTCAGGAGAGGAAAATTTTTCGACTTTCTTGATAAGGAATAGAAGAGTTTATTCACAGAAAATGGCTTGGTTAGTCAGATAACCCCGGCATAAAAGCAAAATTCCCTTGTGTACCTGGCGACCACTTGCCCACATCAGACATGTCGTAACTTATCAAAATTTTACAGTGCAGCAGGGAAGTCCGTTTGGAATTCACTCACGTCATTGATGACGTTAAAAACATTTTTGTGCTGATTCTTGACGGATCACCCCCTATGGTTGGCTGGCAGATGGAATGAATGTTCCAAACCGCCCATTTTTCTGGGGCGAGCAGCAGTTATTTCATTATTCCTGCAAATAATCTTTTTAAAAGGATAACGCACTGCTGAATTTTGTGTCAAAAATACTTGGATTTCGTTTTCAAGGATTTTTATTTAAGTTCTGTGAATTTTTCGGTTCCTCTTCCTCTCTCTTTTGCGCGTGGCATGATTTCCTTTTTCATGACGAATGACTTCATTTGGTTTATTTGACTGCCAGGTGCCAGTTGAAGCCAATAATTTCTGGATCAATAATGTCTTCCACTTCTCATCTTTTGGCGTAAACGAAGACAGGCGAATCTGTGCGTTTAAGCCATGGAGATTTTGCCCTTTTATAACCTCGCTTGATTTCTGTTTGATATATTTACGCCAAGATAAACCTAATACAAGGACATTTGCGATCACGTGATACCTCAGCAATGATGCCAGACTGGCATCAAAACGTTTGTGTTTAAGACACTGCCGCCAGTGTGGACCAGGCTCATAGTTGACTTGGGAGATGTCGACTCTCTACCCTAAAATGTAAGGAAAATATCAATATTTCGTGTGATTCGCAGCTGCGAGGACTCGGCCAGCGCATCCGGCGCTCGGGCGTTTTCGTGTGCTATCCCTGTGCCTGGTGTGCGAGTTCGGGAGATGGCATCTTTTGTGCTTTCATCAGATTCATTACTGGAGAGAATTGGAACCGTCATTGTTCACGTGGGAACAAATGACATGCGTCTCGTCTCCAGGAATGAGTTTCCGTTGATCACGCCGATCCGGTCAGTGCTCTAAAGTTTAAAACGTGCCGACATTCCATGCGATGTGATTTTTGATATCAGCACGATCCTCTGGAAAGATTGTTCCTGTCTAGATCATTTATGTTATCAGACATTTTTCTGCTTTCGTCTATCATGGCTGAAGATGGGCGGCTGCCACCTCACCGAAATCGGCCAAAAAGAGTTATAGCTAATATTTCACACGTTTTCTTTTCTCGATAAAAAATGGGTATCCGTTTCCGGGAACCCAACCTCGCAGGCATATCTATAGTTGTGACTTCGAACATTCTAAATGGCGCCGCTGCCTTTTTGCAGATCCTGGTGGACAAATAAGAAGTACCTATGACACCAAGATCTCAAGTGCTTATTGCTAAAAATCGTTATTTGCGCGTCGTTGAGCGGCACCGGTTCAATTTAGCAGGGTGTTCTATGTTAACTAACCAAAATTATCCTTACCAATGTTCAGTTGGCAAGTTGATTGAATTGGATTTACCATAGGTCGTTTTCCAATGCTGCATATAGGCGGCAATGCATTGGTGCAAACGCTTTCCCTATACCAGGACATGCGAGTATCTTCCCCGTGATTCCTGCGCATTCCACGGTTGTTTTTGACCAGCTGGGAATTCCTGGACGTCTGCTGCATCTTGGGTACGAACCCAAATATTCCGTTGGATATACTATAGGTTCGGAGACCGTGACGGCCACAACATCGTCGTCCTAACTACCTTCACTTTCTTGAATTTCTAAGGGTGAAAAATAGAGGAACTGAGAAAAACAGGTTTGGTCATCATTAAAATTTGGGACTGCCTGCAGGCACAGTTGTGTATATACAAACTGTCTGTATGTAGGTACCATTACACTCATCCGTAATCTGGCCTCGGGTAAGTGCACACAATTCAATTCGTGCAGTGTTTTGACTGGGCCAGTTCACCTTTTTTTTTTCTTTTGACCATCCTTCCGAATTCAATTCTTCGCTGCGCCATACTGGCAGATATCCCATAACTTCTCGGGGATAACGCCGTGAAAATCAAAGGCCTTGATGGCCATTATCTGGCGTCCGCCACCTGTAGCCTGCCTGCCCGTAATATACCCATATCAGTCGTAAATTAAACTGCAGGGTATGAGATTATTGCGATTCTGAAGAAGTTAATTCTCGGCAACTTTATTCTCAGAACGGGATGAGGTGGATTCGGAATGGGATGTTGTAAGGACGAAATTGTTCGTAAGTTAAACAAGTATGAAAAAAATATTTAGCCTTCTTCGAGATCTCCACCTGATGCCAGCTGGCTGCGCTGGGAAACGGGGTCGGGAAACTTTGGTCCGAAAAACTTTAGATCGAATAGCGCTAATCTCGCTAAATCTTGACCAAATCCAAGTTAAACTGACCTAACCTGACCTAACCTAACCTATCCCACCTATAACACAAATCCCAACCTAATCTAACCTATCTTTAACTATTCTAGCCTAATTTAAAGCCATTCGGACTTAACGTTTTTCGGACCAGGTATGTTCATCCGGGAAACGGCCTTCACATGTCAAATTTTTTGTTATCATATTCTCGAGAGTGCCGTTCATCTGTGATGGTTTAGGTCAAAAGCCTGGTTAGCTGGTTTAGTTTTGTTTTGTTTGCTGTCATTGTAATCGGACATCGGACCCCTTTGGGCATGCCAACACATGACAAATTCAGCGATTGCAACACGAGAATGCATTCAAGCATGCTTGGAGCGAATCCAGAATTTCAACAACAATGTCTATGGAATCGTATTTGAATGGATGCCAGTCTAACATTCTCAGTTTGAACCCACGAATACATTCAAATGAAACCAATCTCGTGTCCACTTCATTCGTTTCAAAGATAAAAACGGCCACCCACTCATGCAACACGTTTCCACACCACCTTATAATTCAAGATACCGAGCAATCGCAGAACAGACAACTGCCTTCCCCTCACAACCCCTATTTGTGGCACAAATCGATATTTTAATTCTTTCTTCCCCCGCACAATAAGAAACAATTCCCATTCCTGTGTGTCTCCCCCCATTTAGGGCTAAAGCATCTCAAGGCATTGTATAGCTCTTGACCAGTCGCGTGATCTTTTTCCCTTGATTGTTCCTGATGTTTCCTTTATTGTAAGACGTCTATTTTACTGTGCTTTTACTTGTTTCATTAAGAATCTCTTATCGTTCTGCTGCAGTTTCCTTTGTGGGTATTGAATAAAACATAATTTATAAAAATATAAATGGTTCACTCACTGCTGCTATTCAAATATGATGTTAGGTGCCTATACCTTAGCGAATCTTTCATCAATCCATATCTGTTTGTGCTGAATGTGAGAGATTTCGAGCTTGGATGGCCGTTTCATTTTTCAGGAATTCTTGTCGTGCACTGAGCGTACTTGAGCGCAATCTCAGCCTCTGGCTTAAGGCATGACAAGATGAAAAGTGCAGACGGCGAATCGCTTATAGAGTTTGTCTTCCGGTAGAGCCGAAAAAGGTTCACATTCGCAGATGACACTTTACTCTCATCCGAAATTACCATACAATTAGGTTCGTGTAAAGCGCACATTCAAATCACAAATTTGACAAGCTTTCCTCATGTGTCAAAACTAATTCCCTATCGAAACATTATTAGGGCTGCCCATATGCAGGCCTAATGAAGGGTGCTGCCAAAATTGACAGTAGGTACTACCAAGTAACTTGCTCCATGACACCAAACTGACTGCTTTAATTTGTGAATACGAACCTACATATCCAGTTGAAACAAAATTTCCAACGCGCTCTGCGAGAGTCATCAGCATAAAAGTTTAATTTCACTTAGGTGATTAACTTAATCTGTTTATAATACGAGTCCGTTTCATTTTCTGCTAATCTAATTAACAGAGTGTGTACAATCCTAGTAGTGCAGAGAGTCCAACTTCGGTGCTAATTTAGGGCACCCGTACCTCACTCCTCTGCGAGCAGTTCATCAGGCATTACCTCAGATAAAATTGATGTGCAGACCTCAAATTTGTCGTGGTCGAATAGAGGCAAACGACGGCGTCATCTGACAAAATATCAGGGAGAAAATTAGTAATGTCTCAGTGAAGTTGGTTTGCAGTTGGACTTTGCACCATCAACATAGTGATGGGTCGTGATGGCAGCAGGTTTTCGATTTGTCATCCTCTCTCATGATAGAAATACCCCTTCCCCTGTAATAGTCACCCCTTCCGTGATGATTAAAAATCTACTGTATCTATCATGATATTACATTAGAAAATCTAATGATTAAACATCCAGGCACTCGTGCGCGGGAAGGCGGATAATTATTTACAATGTGCCACATGCAACTTTCACGTCATCGCAGACTGTCAGTTTTGCAACAAGATTCTGAAAACTGCACGAATTCGGCGCCAGTGAAAACTTTCAATTCGTTCCAATATTGTCTGGCGAAAAGGCAGAAATCCAGTTCCGATTTCGAGTTGTGTGTAAATTTCCGGGTTAGTGTTTAGCTTTCAAATCGGGTTTTCTATCTCCCAGCCAAAAGGACACTGATTTAGGTTCTTTTAATTTTGGATTTTGATGTGCATAAAATCTAAGCCCATTCGAAGAGTGCAACAATTTGGAAATGTTTACATCAACCAACCCCGAGGAATATAGCCAACTTCTTTCGGAGGAAGTTTTAGTGATGATGGTTTTGGGTCAGCGACACTTGGTAATTTGATAAAAATTCCGAAATATTTTGGGTCGCGCTTTCAATCACAACCGAATTGTTTGATAGTGGGAGAGTACCATATCAAACCAGGAAAATGCCTTCACTATGGTACACAAGTTCCTCTACAGAATGCTTGCTTTGATTTGATTCTACGATTCGTTTCTGATTTACCCACTAAATTCTTTTTGCAAATTTCCTTCACCATGTATCTTGCTATGGAATCTGAATTCCAATAAGAAGTTGAGACATGCAGCTTCCATTCGCCAATTTTGGCGAATATCACAAGGGAGTTTCCAAACCCCTTTTTCTATTTCCAGTTGCATTTTCAGAGACATCACAACTTTCCTTTGAATGCGCAGACTATTTTGGTGTCCCTCTACCACCACTTGCTTAACGCTTGCCAACGAAAGATACAAGGTCCGATCTCAGGCACATTATGAACTTCAACTCGGATGGCCACAAGCAAATGGAAGGCTTTAAACTTTCTCATAGTTAAGTCATTTAAGAGGATAGCACTTTCTCAAGCATCAATGAGTTTATCATTCACCAACCACATGAGTGTCTTATCTCCATCGGGCTGTGCCAACCCCTTAACGAACTTTCGCCCACGACCTAACACATTTATTCCAGTTTTTTCGAACAAGTTCATAACAGGTTTATATGTGGCTTCAAAGTGTATTCTTGGGGTGAAATAGGTACGTGGCAAGACGTTAATAATTTGTTGCGTTTGGCGTAGAAATTTGGTGTGTGAAGTTCCTCGCCGAAAAAGTCAACAAAATGCTTTCTATGTGGCTAAAGAATTTTGGGCTGCTCGGAATTTATTTTCCACGGCGGTGGGAATTCAACAGATTTGAAATTGTTTTTCCAACAAATTGCAGAGCAAATTTCTTTTTGCATAAAGTATAGTCGATATCGACAGCGAACGTTTGTTTCATAAATTCGCTATTTTGAATGAATCCTTCAAATTTAGTCTATCAACAATTTTGTCGTTTACTGAACATTTCCATTGATACCACAAACCTGCTTTGGAACATTCCCAGTTTGTCTTCAAATTGAACATGGTGCAGATTCTTTTAAATACTGTCCCCTCCTCAAGCATCCTTCGGCAGTATAGGAGTATAGATCGGCGTCGGAACGAAAATTAAACGAGTTTGCTGGATGCTAGCCGTTGCGAGAAGAAAAATAAGTGGTTGTTCACTTAAATAAGGAATCACTTTAAGTGACAGTGAAATATTGCAAATTTTCTTGCATATATTAACGAAAGCCGAAGCATGGCAAGTACGAGGTTTACTCAGTATAATCGAACAGCTGCCTACTAAAAGTGAAAGGGTTTCAATTTCGTGTCAGAAAGTATATTGGCCCAAATAAACGCTGTATGTACAATACTTTCCTTTGAAATTGTCCTGCGTATATACGAGGAGTAACAGACCAGTGACGCATAAAAGCCGAACGTTTATGTTTTCTATACGATTTGTTTGTTTGGTCAATGTCGCATGACGTTTTGACCTTGTTCACCATGCACATATACCTACGTGATAAAATCGTGTACCTGAAACTACAAAAATAAGGTAGGTACCTATAGGCTAAGAGTCAATTGTAATGAAAAAGGTATGGGGTGGTATTCAGTTTTTTAAATAAGGGCGGTGAGTCAATTTCCGAGGTTACCATTTTGTTCTTCCTTTTGCCTTTTGCCTATTACAGTTTTGCTTAGCATGGCCCATTTGGTATGCAAAACGCAAGAGAAGAAGAAGGTGCCAAGAAGGCACGTGCATGAATAACCGTGACAAAGCGCAATGAAATGAAGAAAGGGAGTGAGAATCCTCAATTATGTATCATTAGAGGACAATTTCAAAGGAAAACACTGTACATAGCTGGGGATACCATAATTTCTGAAAATAAAAAACCGGTTTACATGAAAGGTTTTGACGAAAAAAATTGACAAGGTCGATTGAATATCGACCAGACGATTTGAAATAAATTTAAAACAGAAAATATGAAATCAAATCCATATCCTTGCGCTGGCACTATCGAAATGGTAAAAATGTGAAACCAAGAAAATTCAGGGAAGATATTTTTGAATTGGCAAAGAATCAAAATTTTCGACATTTCGAATTTTTATGAGATTGTAGGTACCTACGGTTTAAAAACCTAAAGTTTAATCAGATTTTCCGGTCATTGGTTATAGAGGTGCCTGTATGCCTGTTCAGAAACACAACACGTATCCCAAACAGAAATTCAGGATTGAAATCTTTTATCGTGTAACTTTGAGAACACAGTGGGTGTTGGTACCTGGGGGAGGACTCGAATGAAAATGCAAAAATCTGGTGTCGCGAAATCAGGTTGTGGCCACGCGCAGCGTGAGACACAACCCGATTGAATGGAACCATGCAGTGTTCCAATGCCGAGGGCAGCAATCAAAGTTTCTCGGCAAAATGAAATTTCACGCCTTCTGCCAACTTTAAGCCGCCGCTGGCACAGGAGATTCAAACGTCTATTTTACTTTGGTTGCATAGAGGAACAATCGGCATGCATGTTGAGAAAAGCAAGTAATCCTCGCAGCAATGAAAATGAGTTTTTGCCATTAGAAGGCAACAGATGCTTGAGGACAAACTCCGGCAAAATCGCCCTACCCGACTACAGTGTAAAACTGAAAACTTTCAACGTTGTTTCCTTTTCTCTTTGACGGTGTGCTGCCGTGATCATTTTATGACTTTTGGCATTGAAATTGGCTTTAATCTCTCCGAGGTATTTTTTTCGATATGGCTGTGTCAGATTGCAACAATGGGAAAAGGAAAAAACTTTGATTTCTATAGTGAGTCGTTTTTTGCATGACAAAATTAACATCAAAAACAAACGTGTCTCAAAAATAATGGTTTTCCTTCTGTACATTTCTGTGCATCCCCACCAGTCGTCGCTGAAGACAACATGTGCAAAGCAAGAAAATTGACAATTATACCGACACGCAAAAGAACATTCGCAGACGCCATCATGATTTATCTCAAGAAATTCTTCCATTTTGAGATCTCTGCTGCTGAGTCTCTTTCTGGAAATCCTCAAGATTAGGTATGCTTCATCTTTGGGTCCCGCCCCTTTTAACGGAATGGAGCGCAAAAGAAAGGCAAAGGACACCCTGAAAAGCACTGAATTTTGCATTTGTATATGTGAAGGAGTACAATCAACGGCATCTGTCGCCAACGGACAGTCATCGACAAAATTAAGAGCCACATTGGAATGGAATACGCACGGAAGTCAAACCGTAGGTATAGCCTGGAACTTGCGCCAGTATAGTATGCCAACTCAATGCGAACAAGTTTTCGTTTCGCCTCATCTGTTCTTCAAACAATCACAAAAACCATCCAAGCACTCACTCACGTAACTCTTTTTATCACCATCGTGAGTTTCCCAAGAAAAATCAACGTTTTGAAGCACATCCAGCGTGTTATTTGCAGGGGGGATGGGGGGATGGGGGGATTTCCCCCTAACTTCCGTATTCATCCCCCCAACGTCAGCTGCGAAATTTGTCCCCGCCAGGGATACTATTTTCCCCCCAACATCAGGTATTTCGGATGGGAAAACTTGATTTGGGAAGTTTTTTCTCTTTGTTTCCGGTTGCTCTTTTCTGTGGGATGAAATTCAAAAACAAGCATGAGTAATTTAGCCTCAATTTCACAAATATTGCATCCAAAATGAACTCCAAATTTCAAAATTTCTCAATTTCTCTGGGGGGCTTCGCCGAATGCGGTCGCTGCGAAGAGACAAATGCACTGATGGGAAATTGCATCTTAGCTGATGCAATAAATTATTGCCTGCATGCATTATATGATCTAAACGCCTCAAATGCTGAAAATATAGCCTCAAGAACACCAATTTTGCACCCAAAATGAACCTCAAATTTCAAAATTTCTCCAGCTTCTTGGGGCTCCGCCCCCCAGACCCCCCGCCAGGGGCTCCGCCCCAGACCCGCGAAAACTGGGGGGCTCCGCCCCCCAGACCGCCCTCTGAGTCGATTTTTCAGAGGCATGGCTCA
>JASGXE010009204.1:0-27817 GCA_030068105.1 Sinentomon sp. SZTP_YWyxl
CACAAAAAAAAAAAACAATGATTGTTGAAATGTTGAAAACCCCTGGTTTGTGAAAGTTCTCAGCATCTATGCAGTTTCTGCAATTATATCGCAGAGCAGCCAAATCAAAATTGAGTCGTGTACTTTTTGCTTCCGCACTCAACTCTTCTTAATTGTTGCTGGAGATCGTCCAGCAGATCAAGTGTGTCTGGCTGGGATGCACATGCATAATCGCGTCTGGTTGGACGGAAAATGTTGCTGTCTCAAGAAATTAGATGTCCTAAGATTGTTGGCTTCCGTAGGCACCATAGGCTTGAGTCGTGTGAGTTGGCGCCCAGTCTTTCTGGAACCATCACTGTTGCTGGATGGTCCCTGTAGTGGTGAAGGCAATTGGTGTAGCTCTGCTGGGAAGGATTCCAGTTTAGAATCAATCCCTCCATTCTCTGAAACTGACAGCTTTTTGTGCTTTATCTGGGCACGGAAAATTGATCCTTTCTTCAGTGAAAGTGACCACAGCAATCTAAAATCTGATGACAGCGACAGGTAAAATATGCCTGCGACAAATTCTGGAGTCCTTAGCTGAGCTAGTCTCGTCTCCGCAGCTACAGCAGCCATCCCGTAAAAGCATTGGTTCCAGGAAAACAGTGAGCAAGTTCACCATGAAGTCAAATCTCCAAACAGCAACACCCCATACATCACCTCTAGACTTTTTCGAAAGCACTTACTTAACTTTTCCATCCCCAAGACCCACCAACGATGCTTGTGCAGAGGACAGCCAAAACAGAATATCATCTCATCGCTTGGACCAAAGGGGCACACAATTTGCACAGCTCAGAGCTGAGCTTTTTTCTGAAAATATTTCCCGACGATCATGCAATTGTGTCTCCCCTGTATAAACGACCTATCCCAGAACATATGGCAAACTTCAAAGCAATGCCTGCAGGCCTGAGCAGAGAGATTTCACATTGTTTCATGAAAAAGGAGTCAAAATTAGTTGAACAATTGTGTCACTGAGCTAGTTTTCTATATCTTTACCCTAAGTGGGTGTTTCACAGCTGACATGCCATGTTCCTTCAAGAGTTCAGTGTCAATTGTAAACTTTCTGGAGCAGAAATTGCCAGATATCCCACCCGTAAAGGAGATTTTCAAACAAAAATGGTCATCTGAAAAATGATGTTTGAATCTTGCCATTGAAAAAGGGCAGTTGCAAAAAAAAAATATGGAATGGCCAAATCTGCATGTCATAGCGAAATTCGAGAGCACATTTCAAACTTTTAAGATGGCTAGATATTCCAAAACCATGTCATCTTTTGACAAACATTCAAATTTATTTCTTTCAAGTCCTTGAGCCCCAGTGACAAGAATACAGGTGATATTTTCATCAATCTGGGCGACATTTTCATCAATTGGCAATTTAAATATTTTTTGTTTTGTTTTGTACCAGCCGAAGCTCCAGGGTTGGTCGATCACATATAGCGTCGACCTGGAGGTAGGGGGAAAACCCGGTCCTTTCAGACCAGATAAAAAACCCCCTCCTTGCAGCCCCAAGAAGAAGCTGCGGCTACAAATAAAGCAGAGTCTGGAAGAAGACCTTCTGGGACCACCTTTTACCAGACTCCCACATTTGCTTGCTTGCCGCCAAGCAGATTTTTATAACCATGTAAATAATTTTTTGCAAAACTTTTTGTGGCACTGTCTGACTACAAGTCATGGGATGCGATTGGTTTGGCTTTGAAACGCTAACTGAATAATAGACAATGAACAAACCAAACCAACCTTGCGGGTGGATTCTGTGTGAGCATTTAAATAAGGCATGTGGGTCAAATTTATTCTTGTCACATTGGCCTGCTTCACACCCACTTTTGGAACAATATCATCAAAATTTGAATTGAACACATGAAGCCATCTATCTGCCTGATTGATAAAAAGAAAATTAAAGCCAGGGAGAGTTTTTATTTTTACTCCACGTCAATGATATCGAAGCGAGATTACTTTCCCATCCATCAAAACTCCTCCTTCGTGGTCAGTCAGAAATATTTGCTGTCAACATGGATCGAGACATCATACAGAGAGTGGCATGCTAAAAACGTTCCGAGATTTAAACCGACTGTTATGGAACAGCGCACAATGAAGGGAGGCATAATTTAGTATGCAGGGCACTTGCCGTCTGGTTGTAAAAAAACAGGACATTCCTCTAAAAAAGTAGGATGCCTTTTCGAGAAAGTAGAACATTTGAGAAAAAAAGTAGGACGCTTATTGTTTCCCCTTTATTTTTGATTTCTAAAACCATCAGAATGGAATATTTCCAGATCTGCCAATTAGTTAAATTTTGCCAAAATTCTCTTTCAATTTTCTCTTTCTGTGCTTCAGTTCAAACTTTACAAGCAAGCAACGTTCAAAAGCAAGGAAAAACATTTTTTCAGAGATATTTTTTCAA
The DNA here is from genome assembly GCA_030068105.1 of Sinentomon sp. SZTP_YWyxl. NCBI lineage: Eukaryota > Metazoa > Arthropoda > Protura > Sinentomata > Sinentomidae > Sinentomon > Sinentomon sp. SZTP_YWyxl. Next base: position 2,417 of record JASGXE010009204.1, read on the forward strand.
TTTTTCGAAAAAGTAGGACATTTTGATTTAAAAATGTTCAAAAAGTAGGACAAACGTTGGAAAATTCGGACATGTTAAAAAGTGGGAAAAATAGGAAAAGTAGGACGGGCAAGCACCCTGAGTATGTTCAATGCAACAAATATTACGTGCTGCGTTGGCAATGATTTGCTAATGTTCGTTGCACATGATCCACGCTTTTATCAGATGCAGTCAAACTTGCCCTGTCCTATGCTATTTGTAGACTTGCCAACATGGATGGATTGCAAGATTCTTTTCCCCTGTCCTCATTGAGATGCCAAGTGAAACCTTTTCGCCAAAATTCGTAGAGATGTTTCTTGATGGCAAAACAAATCGAAATTAATCAGTACAAAATTTTGCTTCGGGCCCACATTTCCATGCATTACCCCCTCCCACAAAGTCCCCTAAAATGGGCCCATTTGGGGTATTCATGGGGGAGGTAAGATTTCATCGTAGAACCGTCAAATTTTCAGGACAGCTTCTACAGATCAAGTAAAACATGAAATTTAATGACAAAATATCGTCCGACCCCCCACTTCCATGCAATACCCCCCCCCCAAAAAAATCCAAAAAAGCCCAATTTTTGGTGGTCTTGTTTGAACTGAGATACCTACTTATCAAGAGATTGGTTAGCCACACAAAAGCCATTTTTCGAGGACAGATTCCCAAGCGTAACCCGAACAAAAAATGTTCAGTGAAAAAAAAAATGTGCTCCAACTGGCCACTTCCGTGCAATAGCCACCCAAAAACTGGCAAAAAGCATACAATTGTGTGTCATAGTTATTTTCCATGTTTGGTGCCAGATGTTGCACAGAGTTTTCTTGTCTTGAAAAATGTCTTTGAAACACAGGAGAAATTTTGAAGGCCACACCATTTCAGGGGGCCATCAGGCTTGATGCAACTTCACACCATGATGTTTGCAGAACGCGACACCATCTGCCGATTTCCAAAACGAAGATTAATCGGCGGATCGCCTTAATCCGCGGATCGACGAGTTGCGATACGGCTGACCTTGTCATTCGCAATATCGATGTGATTCCAAATGGAAATGGTAGTGGTCAACTAGATCCCCACTCGTCGATCCGCGGATTGCAATGATCCGCGGATTTATCTTCGTTTTGGAAATCGGCCGCATGTGTTCCAAATGGCCCCTGAGTTAAAATCAAGCTCCCATGTTCGAAAACTTTTTTTTTATAAAAAGTGTATACACGTATTGACATAAATCACTTTTCTCAAATTGTGCGTCATTGAAAATCGAAACTCGCACATCACGAATTTGGAGTGGGAAAAATGAGGCTGTGGGCTAACACGCTTGCAAAAAAGCTGGATGGCACCGCTTGCCCGTGCCCAAAAACAAGGCAGGCACCTGTCTGTGCATTCATTACAAAATCAGCCTTTAGCACTCCAAACACTGTCATGTTCTGCATCCTAAGTACGAAGAAGTGTTCCTAGAAAAAAAGCTGGTAAGGCAATAAAGTTTCTAAAGGTGAAGAGAAAATGAAGCAATTAGTGCAGCAGATCTCCACAACTCCAAGAAGCCACGTTTTTATGCATGAGCTCTGCTCTGCGCTATGAATGGCACCATAAACCAATTTCGCAGTCCATCCCAACAGCAGTCAGCAATGGCATTCGTCATGGGCGTTTGTGATGACCACGAAACGTCATGCCTCAAATTTCTTTAGAGATCTGAATAGTGTCAAGGTGGTTATACTTTTTTTTTTATCTTCTGTGTGCATGCAATCCAAAGGTTTCCATGCCTTGCTGTAACAGCATTAAACTACTCATGTTCTTGACAATGTCTTACCCAGCTATCGATGGTGAAACGTCATTCCCTGATGCCAGTAAACATCGCAAATTGCCAACTTTCGCAATCAGGATCTTTGTGAACAAATTTTAAGGTATTTTAAGTGTTGAAAGCAAAGTAGACAATTTGTTGCCATGTCAGGTGAATTGATTATTTCCATTTGTTTCTTTTGTCTCGATTTCACTTACTTTTACAAATTCAACGAAGCTATCAGTAGAGGACACTTCAGAACCAAAAACATCTGTAAATCTTGTTATCTTATGGCTTGTCAGAGGATCAAAGCCTTCGCCTCCAACATCATTGTCGCCTGGCACATAAATAAACTGAATAGAAAACAGTAAAAAATTGAGAAATTAAACGTGGTGCTGAATAACAATGGCAGAACATTCATTCACATCAATTTTTCAAAAATACACTGGCATCTCTATAAAATTCTACCCAGTAAGGATTCCGTCAGAAACCAAAAAAGCATCAGTGGAAGATTCCAACACAGAGAGAAAAGTATGCAATGACTTCGAACAAATTAGAATACACTCGCATGTTGCAAGCCCATATTTCTCAAATTAGTCTGTAGATTTTTGGGCATGAAAGAACCGACCACAATGGACCAACTGAAATGTTGGTTCTTCCAAAGATGGGGTGCTAGTCACCGTATTGAACTCACTTATTCGAGATTTGGGTGTCACCAGATCCATGACAGAATCCATCTTGGCTTTTGATGGGCGGGTTTGCCTTTGCCTTAGCTGCAGGCCAGATTGCACTTCAAATTCTTGGTGGAACCTGGAAGGGAAGATTCATTTTTGCCAATCTTGGAGCTATTTCTTTGCTGCTTGCTTGGCAGAGATGTTTTGACCCATCCATTACTGGGCAGTTGGCCCCTTGATGCATCATTGGCGTTGTTATTGATTGAGATCACTGAGGATTCTCTACCACAGATATCGTCTGATCGTCAATGTCTCATCACCCAGTTTGGAAGAAAGAATATTCAACTTTGGAATTGAGGGATCAGTGGCAAACCTTGAAGTCTTTGAAGACAAGGACAAAAGGTGATCACATTGATACTGTACTCTTCAATTTAAGATGCTGCTAGTCCATGTAAGTACATGCCAAGATTATAGACTGTTTGTTCCACAATTGATGGGAACACCATTTACTTGCTTGCTTAGGGACATTTGAAAATTCGACTTTGGACATCTTAGAACAAGCTAAGGAGCTTAAGATATTACGGGAATTAAAAATTAAAAATGCTGCACCCATTTTTGAAATTATATAAAAAAAAAATATTTTTTTCTCAAGTATCTTCAAGTCATGCATAAATCACCACCTCCCATGAAAGTAGTTTTAGATAACCGACGCCAAACCTATATTCCTTATTTCCTTTTGTATTTTAACATGGCTACTTGGTACCTACTTTGTAAAAGTGGTTAAATCAGACCCTCAAAATGATCCCACAAGCAGGGCTGTAGTGGCAGAGTGAGCCAGGCAACAGCAGAAGGATATTACAAGCCAGAACTCAGCATGCAGCTCTTGATGACAGATAAGGATCTGAGGAATTTTAACACACCTGCAGAAAACACAGGGGAAAATGGAATTTTTTCAGGATTTTCATCCACAGTGTTCATGTCTATTCTGGAAATAAACATTTTTCGACAGCTGCTTTTTCTCCCTACTGAGAGAACTTTATACACAAACTTGTCTTGAGTAAAAGAAAATGACGCAAGTCATGCAACCTGCAGCCAAAAAAAAAACAGCCTGACTGACCACTCGATAGATGTTAAAGAGAACGACTTACCTTAACATCATGGCCTAATTTTGAACTAGGTGAAAATAAATTAAAAAATCTTCTGGCATATTCTTCGAAAAGCTCATCACTGGCAACACTCCCTTCGTCAAAGAGATCTCCTAGGAAAATTATATCATCTGGTTGTGAATACCTCACAGCAAGATTGAATGATTTTTGTAAATATCTGGAAACAAGACAATAAGAGATTTTATGACATTTCAAGGAAAAATAATCTTGGGTTCCCTGGTTGTGAATACTAAACTGGCTGAAGCCAAATGACATAAAGCTTTTGAACTGTCCACACTTCCACCGACTAAAGAAGGAAGCAGGTTGAGGAATGTAAAAGAAGTGAAACAGCTTCACACCAGACGACATCACACCAAGTGATGACGGTTATGTTGGGAGAGGTCGAGAGAGATTCTGGCATGATCAAGCTTCTGGTTTGGTTGCATTGGGACCTTCAGGATAGCAAGGAACTATGTATAGCCATAAGACAGTTAGCAAGAAACAGGCTATAGCGGGCTACACCAAGGGGTACAGCCTAGCTTGATCAAAGGAGTGGCAGCTCGGTAAAAATCTAGAAGTCACATAATTTGGGTGCAGCCCCATTAACATGGATCTGGGGGCAGCTCCCCCAGTGTGGTTCCGAGGGGCAGAGTCCTTGGATGAGGTTTTGGAGGTGTGGTCTCCAAGGGTCCAGGTCCATAGCAATTTTAAAATGATAGGTTCCTGACAATCACTCCCAGGGCATCCTACGGACCAAAAGCACTTTCAGCACCATTTTGATGTCGGATTTCCCATTCTTTCCCTTTTAACCTGACTCAAACACATAAGTGACTCATGCTTTTAAATGGAATAAGATGTTCGTGGCTGCTGTTTCCACTGTGTACCTGGGACAGGGTTCGGCCATGGCGGGCACTTTTGGGCAAGCCCTTGGGCTCCCACCTGCACCCTACCTTATGCCATGGCATCAACATCACGTTGGCGCTGCTTCAACATCGTGAACAGCGTCGCTGATAAAGGGACTCTTTTAAAAGCAATTAGGTAGAAATTTTCCCGTGCTGTTAGCCCATGCGCGATTTTATCGGGGATCCCACTCAAAATCATTTTTAAAAAATCAGGACATATAAGGACACATGAATATACGTAAAAAAGAAAAAATAAGACCCATCCCAGAGGCACCATTTCAGGTTCGCAGGAGAAATGTAAATGTAAATGTGAGAATTGCTGAGGCAAAAGCACCCCGCAGGTGCACGGGGTCTGGTGCGGAGCCTCAGCGGGGTTCCAAGGGGCAGAGCCCATGGTAGGGGGTCTGGGGGACAGAGTCTCCCAGAAGCTGAAGAAATTTTGTAATTTAAAGTGCCAATTTGGCCTCAAAATTGTGTTTTTGGTCACCTCCATGACAGCAGGGAGAGAACGAAGGCAGTCACACAAACACAGTATCAACTTTACAATAAATTGAGCCTCCCAAAACAAGAAGTGACCTCAAGAGGAAGAGGGTCTACCAAAGTGGTTAGACCCGTTGGCTTAGTACCTTTATGGTGATATCATCACGGAAAAAATACACCTACCTGTCAGCATCCCAACGTGCTATGAAGCCACTGATGCCAAGTTCAGAATAGCAACCGAGAATCTGCGGATCAGCAACCAACAGGATTTTCAGGTATTTATTGCCTGGCTTAGCAACAGGCATTGAAGGCCAGGAAATGGCATACAACAAGAACACCAACAATTCGTTGTATATCACAGGCAGACAGAGAAGTGCAGTCAATAAGAAGAGCTTGTTACAGCTGGAAAGAAAGGGGGAAGCATAGGTAGAAGTTATTTTGGTAAAGAAACTGTAGGCCTTCACTCACATCATTGCCTGCAAAGTTTCCCAGTACCCAAACGAAACAGCCTATGCTGAGAGTGAAATCAGAATTCCTTCAATAATGAAAACTCGACCGAAAACATCAGGCTCAGCATAGAAATTAAAGTTTTTCTGTTATTTGAATGGAAGAATGTCAAGTATTCTCAGTCTCCGTTTATATCTTCAAATGGAACAAGATGTAGGAGAGAAATGCATTGTTGCATCATCTTCCGCTGTTGTCACGCTGTTGACACGAGGTGCCGGCATCCAGATTTCAGTGCAGCACACCACAACTGAGAAAGTCGATTTCGTTGAATGCAGAGCTGAGTTGGGCTGCGATTGTTGGGGGGCATAGTTCTCCTTGTGAGCCCAAGGAGAGCGAACAAGGTTCATGTGGTGTCACTGGTTGTATGACTGTCAGCTTATGATGGCAAATGATGAAAAACCAAAAGAAGCGAGAATCGGATCCGCCATCTGTTTGTTGTGTCCAGGGGTGCAAAAGCCAGGGAGCAGGGGGGACATGTCCCCACAATATTTTTCTGATGGAATTCTTCCCTCCAATAATTCTGTCGAACTTCAGATACTTACAGGGCTGTAAAGAGGTCGGGAGTGTTAAGGATGATTGTTCGTTCATGAAACCACAACCCACACATCTCTCTCCGATCGAATCACACTTCACGTGTTCAGAGTTTCTTCTTTGGATTGCAGCATATGAGGGTTTATTTCTGCAGTAATAATAATTTTGAAAAAATTGCTGTTTTTCGAAAAATTGAGCATTTCTGGTACCAGTTGACACGTTTCTTATTTCCAAAATTTCTTCCCTTTCATGGAGGGGGACACCCTATCCCCAAACTCCCTGGCATTGCGTTACACGCAATAGGACCTACACTGTCTAAATACTTTGTCTAAATACTGATTTGGGTCTGCTTGCAATATTTGGTTTTCTCACAAATTCCTCATGCTCTTCTAATCATTGCCTCAAACCATATTGAAATGATGAGATTATTACTCTTCTCCAAGAACTTGTCAATATGCTGACTGACCTCTTGTGATTGTTCACAAGAAACAGCAATGCTTCAGAGACCATGCATCCAAGGCACAAGGCCCGTGGGCCACCAGGAATTTGACATAATTACGTGCCATAGTTGTATTAAGCTCTGAAATGCCTTTAGAACAACTTGGAATCCGCTTTAAAGGACAAATGCCTCAGTTGGTGTGGTGCGAAAATAAAAAATACACAGTGGTGTGGTGCGAAAATAAAAATTACACAGCATCAGTTTTGATGCAGCACAACATTCCAATCGGACAGTTTCCGTTTTGGGAATTTTAAAACATCAATCAGAATGGACAAGAGACAGCGTATCTTCAGAGGAAAAATATTAGTGAGATCTTGAATATATAATATAATATACCTATATATAGTGAGATCTTGAATACCGACTTGTGTGACATTTATAGGGCTGACAGAGCAGGTGGGAATGGCGGGGGGGTACTTATCGCAGTACGAAGAGCACTTGCCTCAACCCCTGTTAATTTAGAGCATCAATCAATTGTGGGCATTGAGTACGTCTTTTGTGCCCTAACAACGGCCACTGGTAACAAAATATACGTGGGTTGCATTTACCGCCCTCCCAAATCAGGATTTGAATCGATTTTAAAATTCCACGATTTACTTAACACGGTGATTGGTGCACATCCCGGCAGATCGTCTAACCGAGTACTGATAGCAGGCGACTTTAATATGCCCGGCATCGACTGGAAAACTCTATCATTGGAAGACCAATGCATAGATAGACGTATGCATCAGTTCTTTTTAGATACTGTAATCACATTTAATCTTGTGCAGTACGTCCATTCTCCAACTCGTCTGACTGCGAATGGGGCTAATAATGTTCTTGATCTGGTGTTCTCAAATATCCCAAATCTTGACATTGACATTGATACAATTGAAGGCATTGGTGACCATGAAGCGGTTCTTTGTTATGCAAGATCTCCGGCAAAAATCAAAGGAATGGTTTCGCGAAAGATTTTGGTATACAAAAAGGCCAACTGGGACAATATACGCCTCAAGTTACGCGATGGCTTTGAACATTTCCGCTCGCGCTCTGCTCATCAGTCCACGGAAAAAAACTGGTTGGAATTCAAAATGCTCCTTCTGGGCCTAATCGATGCCTTCATCCCCTCTAAGCTAGTGAATAGTGAAAATTCATTTCAACCATGGATCAGTCCAGAAATTAGGAGGTTCCTAAGGCAGAAGCGTAAAGCCCGGCCATGCACGTCAAAAATATGCATACAATAATGCACGATGCGCCTTTGTTGATCTTAGGTTAACCATCGAAACTAAAAAACCAAAACTGCCCTTTCACATTTCCTCACCGAGGCATTAGAAAACGACAATAAAAATAAGTTTTGGATCTATATTACATCGTGCCGGTCGACAAAAACATTTACCTCACTTAAAGATGGTCAAAACAGCATTTTAACTGATGCCAGGGGAAAGGCGAACTTGCTAAACGAAACATTTAGTCGAATTTTCACAACGGAGGATCTTTTAGGTATTCCAAATGTATCGCACATCCCACCGTCTGTCACAATGCCTCCAATTGTATTTACAGTTGAGGGCGTGAAAAAACTATTATCGGCAATAAATATAAACAAGTCCCCTGGCCCCGACTGCATACCTGGTCGGATACTAAAATCCCTCGCTTCCGAAATAGCGCCTTATCTAACATTGATTTTCCAGCAATCATTGACCAGTGGTATAGTCCCGTCGGATTGGCGCTCTGCACTGGTGACGCCAGTTCCAAAATCTGGCTCTCCAGTCGATCCTACCAACTACAGGCCAATATCGCTCACTTGCATAGTTTGCAAGGTTTTCGAGTACATATTGTTCACGAACATCTTTTCTCACCTGAAGTTATATAATCTTCTCAGCTGCGCACAGCATGGCTTCAGGAGTGGTTTGTCATGCGAAACACAGTTGATAGAATTCTTTCACGATTTGGCTAAGTCCCTTGATGAGAGAAAGCAGATCGATGCAGTATTTTTGGACTTCAGCAAGGCGTTCGACAAGGTGCCGCATGTGCGACTTGTTAAGAAGCTCCAGAGCTATAATCTGGATCCTGCAGCCGTTGGATGGGTCACAAACTATTTGAGTGACAGAACGCAGGCAGTTGTTATCGATGGAGAAAAGTCTGATGACTGTAGAGGTTACCTCAGGAGTCCGCAGGGCACAGTTTTGGGACCCTTGCTGTTTCTTTCTATATCAATGATCTCCCTCCAGCCCTCAAATGCGAAGTCAGACTGTTTGCTGATGACTGTGTCATCTACACGACCGTTGAAGAACTAAATGACTGCCACGCCCTTCAAGCTGACCTTGACGCAGCATCTGCTTGGGCTTCGAAATGGCAAATGGAATTCAACATCAGAAAGTGCGAAAAAGTCACCTTTTCCAGGCTTCAGACTCCAACACAATTCGAATATGTGATGAACAACACACTGATTGAGAGTAAGCCTTTCTATAAATACCTCGGTGTCACACTGACCGATGACCTGAGCTGGTCAAAACACATTAAAGCGGCTTCTTCCAAAGGCCTTTCTACCCTGAATTTTATTAGGAGGAATCTTCATGGTTGCCCCGAAAAATTGAAGCTTCTGGCATACAAGTCTTTGGTGCGTCCCGGTCTGGAGTACGGTGCGTCTGTTTGGCACCCAACCCAGGCCAACCACTCGAGGCAGTTGGAGCGTGTTCAGAGATTTGCTGCGAGATTTATATGCTCAGACTTTGATAGACGGTCCAGCGTCACGCGCATGCTCGAGAATATCCGATTGCCCAAACTTGCGGATAGGAGAAAAGCTTCGAGGCTGACGATGCTTAGTAAAATCCTTTCGGGCTCTGTTGAAATCTCTCTCCCTCCGGAGGTGGAGCCAACGCGTGCGTTGTCAAACCGACATTCAAATCATCAAACCTTCCGGCACCTCGCAGTGCATTCGAATTCATACTCGGGATCTTTCTTTCCCTCAACCATCCGCCACTGGAATAATCTGCCAAACGAAATCGCGAAACTGACAAACATTGATGGTTTCCGGACCAAATCCTTGGCGTTCATAACAGAAAATCCCGCGCTGTTTTCGTAGGCAGCGCGCACGTGCCACAGGCCCCGTGCCGTTCGCACGTTATAATAATAAAAAAAAAAACTTAGGTATGTAGAGATACATATGCAGGCACACATTAAGAAGGAAAAATGAAAAAAAAACAAGCTGACTAAAAGGCCAAGGACATTTAAAAACACGAAATCCAGTCATGCAAGAGTCGAAAACATATCTCCAGCAGCCCTTTTAAATCGACAAAAAGTAATTTCAGTGTGACACTGGATTGGGAGGGATCTATACTTGAGAACAGCTTGGTAGAGGGGACTCTTCTCAAAAATTGCTGTCTAATGAGAATCGACCTGTGGCAACAGAGAAAATCTGTTTGGGCATTCTCGACCATTCGTCGATGTTTGTTCAAGTAGGCCTAAGTATGAGATTCAGGATATTTTCGGATGTTTGTGGGTGCACTTCCGGCCATAGGTATTTGGATGTTTGTGTTTGGCTCACACACTCGGCTGGTTTGGTAACTTTTAGCAGCGGGGCACCTTCCTCCGGACATCTGACAGTCGTCTGCTGGCAGCCGGACGTTTCGCCGTGACTGTCATCTGGCGGCTGTGGTCACCTGGCGGCCGGGCGTTTGGTGCCACGGATATGTGGCCTGGATGGACGCCAGACGTTTGGCCCAGACGTGCATCTTGCCTGGCTGGCTGGAAGTTTGGTCGTGATGGACACCTGCCACCAAACATTTTTGGCCGCGACCGATATCAGGCCACTGTAACGATTAGCTGCGGCGGATATTGGTCGCCCGCCAGCCTTCAAAAACATGTTACCGCTGGATGTTTTCTACCGCTGACATTTGGCCGGCACGGACATCTGACCAGACCATCGGCCATTGGTGCCAGACATTTGCAAGCTACATCGGAGTCCGACTTCTGTCTCTATCATTGGCGGTTCCTCCTAAATCGCATCTGCACCCCATTTGTTCTAGGTGATTGTTACAATTGCTAATAATTGCAAAATATTTGCATTGTGGTGCTGTCCTACCATATGTGCTATGCACTATTTTCGTTTCTTGGAAATCGTTGTACCTGATGATACAAGCAAACTTCAACCCTGGAATCTGGCAGCTGCGAATGGGAGTGCATCGCACGGTAAGGAAATAATTGTATTCACTTCAATTTAAATAAATTAAAAAAATTAAATACACTTAAATTAGAAAAAAAAAAAAAAATACAACCTCTACCTATACCTATATTTCCAATAAAGGGATGCAGTTGGCAGCTGCATATCTTTAGAACTTTATGATCAGAAAACAACCACGCTCTATTCAAGATTTTGTTTTAAAATCGGCCCGTTTCAGCAACATTTCAAAGACCACCGTATCTTTCTGCCGCATCTTGGATTCGATGCCACAGCATCTCAAAAAAGAAATGTTTTTAATTTGAACTTTTATAAGTATGTACAAGAGGGTGTTACCATATACCTATTGTACAGAGAAAGAAAAATTTGTTGGGAGAGAAAAATTTGTCCCCAAGACAAAAAAAAAAAAAAACAACCTCAACCTAACCAAAACCTGAACCAAAAACCGAACTCAACCCACATGCATTTTGTGCAACACCCTGTTCGTTGGTTCAGTCGTAGGTATTTCTTAAGTGCCCGTTTGTGGCGGAGAAAAATTTGAGGTTGACAGGTCTTTTGAACATTCCTCTATTGCTTAATGAATGCCTAGCAATTTTTTTATCATTAGAAACAAGGACCTGGGAGTTGACCACGTCCGGCGGCCATATACATTTTTCGGTGGCCACTGCGCCTGACGTTTCGGCAATTTTTGCAAATGTAAACGACATTCGACCGAAATGCCACTGGAGCCAAAACCAATTTGGAGTAAAAACTGTTGGGTTAAAACACGCATATTCGGACTGAAAACCAATTGAAGAAGTCCGCAATGGGTCCAAGAGCAAATCAGACAAAAACCTTTTCGAACTACCTAAAAGCGATTCGGAAAATACACAAATCGGACAAAATGTTGGGGAGACCGGGGCACGTTTGGACCCCGGACACAGTTGGACGATGGCATTTTGACCCATAAGGAGTTCAGTAATCCTTTTGCATTTTGGCACACGAGTTGCCACCTACCTAACCTAACACTGCAACATTTGGCCCATGATAAAATCTCAGTGATTTTCTATCTCAGTGATTTTCTATTTATCTTTTTCTATGTCAAGCAGGTGGTAAAAATGAAAATCGACTCTTTTAAAAAGCATGTCCAGATAATGTCTTCAAGCAGACGTGGTTAAATTTCATTTGCTTCAAAAGAAATAAAAAGATATGACGTGACCTTTGGGGAAAAACACCACCGGGGCACAGTTGGACATCACAGCAGCGTTGCCAGAGGCGATTTTGCAAAAAAACGTGTCAGACGAAAAAAAAAACAAAAATGCAGACACAGCCCCTTATTTGTGTAAAATGCCAAAAATTCTTGGGGGTGGGGGTAAAATTCTAAAAGTTGATTTTTGCAGGAAAAAATCGATTAATATCATGGTATTATACCCCTGCTTTTTTAACATTTTTATCCCATTTCCTGTGGAACTAGGCGAAAGAGTTTTCTGGTTGCTTTTCTGCAACTTTTTTACACCAGTTCTGTGCCAATTTTCATCTTTATCATGTTTGTTACATTGAAGTTACGCCACCCGAAAGCTCGAAAGCTATTTCGAAGTGCGAATCTGTCTTTATTTTTCACAAACCTTCAATCAAGGCTTCATCGCTTTTGCATTTTCGGCCGATCGTCAAACTTTTTGAAGTGAGATCTCAGGAACTGTGCATGTTAGAAAGGTGAAAATTGATGGACTTGTTTTAGAAAGTGCCAAAATCCGGTTGATGAAGAAGAAATTTCGACTTTCTCACCAGAATAGCATGTTTTACCAAAAAATGACTTAATGAAAGGCAAAAATTGACACACAATGACTTTTATTGCAGATTGTGCGTGAAAGGGGGACCGGAATTCCAGATTCATCAGTCAGACTTTCAGTAAATTTTGGGAGATTTGATGAAAATAGGAGATCAAAAAGCTTTGGTTGTTTTCGCTGGGTATTAATTTACCTGCCATTAGTGAACTATGAGATGGCGAAGACTATGTGGCATTGCAGAAGGGGGATTGCCTGCCGAAAACAGTAAAAACACACGGGGCAGACCCAACTCTTTCAGCACAAACCAAGGTGTACCATCACCAGCTACCACTGGTTTGAGCACCCGGCTGACTGCAGTCAACAAAGTGTGGGAGTGGGTCCGCATTGAAATGGCCCTAGACTGAGTGATGGCCTGAGTTTTTGACTAGATTTTACTTTTTTGGTCGAAACTTATCCTCTCCAAGAACTTGCCAATATACTGACTGACCTCTACCGACAAAATTATTATTGTGATTATTCACAACAAACGTTGTGATTATTCACAACAAACAGCAATGCTTCAGACAACATGCACCCAAAACACGAGGCCTGTGGGCCACCAGGAATTTGTCACAATTATTGGGTGCCATGGATGTGTGAAGCTCTGAAATGCTTTGAGAACAACTTGGAATCCCCTTTGCAGTATAGGCTAAATAAGTTACCTCAGTTGGGTGTGGTGCGTAAATAAAAATTACACAGCTATCAGTTTTGCTGCATCACACATTCCAGTTGCTGCATCACGCATTCCAGTTGGACAGTTTCCGTTTTGGGAATTTTAAAACATCAGAATGGACAAGAGACTGTGTGTGAAAAATACTGTTGTTAGGCATGTGTTACACTCATTCAACAATGATGGGGTCTAAAACCAAAAGGCATTGGCAAAATCCACTGATAAATGGCACTGGACACTGTTGATTTGTACAAAGTACCCAACCTAATTGGTTCAATTCATATCGCACAATGTCTGGGTCAGGAAAATGATCATAACAGCTAGTTTGTTATAGTTTCAACACAGACAGAGACTGGAGATTGGGATAGAATTCCCACAGATTTTGATACTCCGTCAGCAAAGAAGAGCCAAGACTGGAAAAAATGTTTTTTTTTTTCGAGAAAAAAATGAAAGAAAAAACTTTTTTGTCCTTTCTCCAAAAAAAAAAAAAAAAAACACTGGCTGGAAAAAAATACACGAAAAAAACACTTCCCAGATTTGCAGAAAAAAAAACCACAAAAAACAGAAAAAAAAAAACACTTGTGGCAACCAGGGATGGGTAAGTATAACACTTAGGTACGTATTATACGTGAGTTTTCTACGTATAATACGTCGTATTATACGTACGTATAAAAGTGTTTTATACGTACGTATTATACGAGTGCAAAAATTTAACATGTGTGACACATGACTTGGGGGTGAAATTTAACAAGGATTTCAATTCTGAAGTTATTTCAGAACTGAGGGTAGCGTGGGAGGAATAAAAGCTGAATATGTTGTCGGAAATGACGACAATCGCAGGAAGGGATTATTGTAACAGCTTGCATTTTTAGATTTTTGTCTAAAATGATGGCTTTGGATCAGCATGCGATACGACCATGTCAAGAGGTTAAAAAACAGACAAAAAATAAAACTGTGACTTTGTTTTTTAATCTCTTGACGTGGTCGCATCGCCTGCTGATCCATTCACAATGCTTACACACTGCTTACAAACATTTATAAAAGTGGCTTTCTTTTCAAAACAGGTTGCACTGTTGTACAATATGGCCTGTTGACGAAAATCAAGAAAAATAATTGCCATTTTCTCCCGAAATTTCATCTGAACTGAAAATCCCCGGATCCTATGCTCTGCCTATGATACCTGCATACATCCACGAACCATAAGCTGTCCAAGTAAGTACTCAAATGCCAGAATTCTCACTCCATCCTACAGCTGGATTCTTGCTTGCATCTGGCAGGACTTTGATTAAACTTTTTTTTTCAACATTTGCAGTTCGTGCGAGATTTTCTGCCACGTGCTCTGTGCTGATCTTGGGCGAACGTTTTTTTAGTCTGCATTCCCCTCTCTCATGCCATCAAGGCAATCATCAATGGCGAACAGCAAAGTTCTCAGAAAGCAGCAATGTTCATCACATAGGCCCTACCTGGGAAAAGGAAGGGAGGGAAGGGAAGAATACATGATCAGCTCATTATCTGTAAGGAGGGGACAGGAGTTCGGAAAACATATTATCGGAATGAGGACGGGACGCCGTCATGTAACATTCAATAACAGACGGACAACAATCACACAGATACAATCACTCAAGAGCAACCGTAAGCAAGCATCATCAACCGCCACACACCACACCAATTCACAATCTGAAATGAAATCTACAAAATAGGTACCCAGTGGATAAAAATGAAATACTCGTAAAGATGAAAGAAATTGAAATAGGTAGGTGATGAAATGATCGTGATGAAACAACGATGAAGCAATCACGATAAAACGATCGTGCCGATGATTGCATGGTTATCCAATGCATTTATGCCAGGCCTTCACTCCAATGCTGTATGCATTAGAACTAAGGTGGTTTCAAGCATGTGTGCTTGCCATTTACTGGCTGCTGAGTCATTTTTCTGGTGATCGCAGAAATCTGGACCACCAACCAGGCTGTCAGACCAGAAAGAGAATTGGCACAGGAATGTTGAGTTGGCTCAATGAAGTTGGGTAAGGCAGCTCCGGATCGAATCCGGCAGTCAGGATTTCTGGGGCCATCCTCGTTATGGAACAAGCTTCCAAATGAACGTTGCAAAGGCGAGACAAAGCATGAGGTTGGTTTTTTGCACTTTCTCTCTGCTACCATTCTTGCATCAATTTGCTGCTTAACAATAATGTCGCCAGTGATGTTATTTTTTTGCCTTCTCCCATTGTTGTCACTAGTGGGCCCTTCGGGCCCACTGGCCCGATTAAAAAAGCGACACAACATATGGGCCCTTCGTCCCAAAATTGGGATTACCTGCTATTCGCTATAATGGGCTATTCAAGAAATACATAGGTACATACCGACTTGGGAACTTTTTTTTCGAATATCTCACCTCGTGTCAAAGTCCGAACCTCCAAAAACGGGAAAGCTCGTTTGGAAAAAAAAAATTGAGGGTGGAACCTACAGTCTGCGGTCTGCTCGTTCGGGGTACCACTGCTGCAACTACAACAGCCAGATTGGGGTCTTCATGCAACCAACTAGGTATTTCCCTGTGAAGTGGCGAAGAAACAAAGCACCGTCCCCCAAATACAAAGTCCCCTTCAGCTGAAAATATCTAATTTGCCGGCAGACCGCGGTGAAGGGCCGCAGGGCCGGGCGGGAGAGCACCAAAATTCCCAAGAATCCCACATTTTTGCATTTTTCTCCAAGAATCTTCTCCCAGGATATGATGAGTGGATTTTGTGGTTTTTATGCAAGTCTGAGGATGATAAGCCAACATGTTTTTGCAGTGTGTTTTCAAATGCACGTCAATGTCCGCAAGCACCGAATAGGCACACTTCGCATTGCTTGAATAATTTGTGACACACCTCGCAAGGGAATGCGGAATAGCCCCAACACGGAAAATCGTCAACTACTGCACTCAATTTCCGGAGCTTGACATTTTTTGTCATGGACCGGAAAAGCGTCAACACGGAAAAGCCCCAACACGGAAAAGCGTCAGCACGGAATTGTCCCAACTCGGAATAGCGTCAACATGGAAAACAGTGAACAAACAAAAGAGCAAAAGTCGTCTCGTTTCGCCACCATCGATTCCGCACCGATGGAGTCTAGACTGGCTAGACTGGCTCAGAATGTGGAATTGAGAGATTGTCAGTCTATCAAGCACAGTCACACAAAATCACAGTCTAACAAAAACGCAATCTGTCAATTGTCATGATCCCACAGATGTTCCGAAATTTTTCACAAGTAACAACATCATAAAATTGCAGCCAATACGCAAAGGCTCTAAGGCCATTTTTATGCGGAACAACACTAAAAGGAAATCAAGCCAGTGAATGGCTTTGTGTTTGCAATCCACTACACCCAGACGTTAGGTTAGGTCAGTTTAGGTAAGGTTAGGTTAGGTTAGGTCAGGTTAGGTAAGGTTAGGTCAGGTCAGGTTAGGTAAGGTTGGGTCAGTTTAGAAGGTTAGGTGAGGTTAGGTTGGGTTAGGAAGGTTAGGTCAGGTTTAATTAGTTTAGATGTAGAAAATGTGTGTTGTGGACATTTGTTTGAATTCCACTTGGGAAAAAGGAAACACAACACAATGGAAGAGATCTTCCAGAAATTGATTCCGATGCAAATGGTTAAGGGCCCCCCCCCCACCCGCTCCAAGGCGGGTGGGCATGGGGCCGGGTAAAACCTGTGCACTAGGTCATAGATTAGATCGAACCCTTAACCGAAACTCAAAGAAATCGAACTCATATATAAGCAAAGATTTTTTGAAAAAATATCCAACAGCCAAAATGACAGGAAGGTACCTATACATTTGTTGACAATTTATAGGGATATATATCATTGCTCGCCCTGGTGGAAAATGACATCCAAATATCTGAAATTATTTCCCGTGCACAAATCACGGACACTGGCCAAATCACACCCCCGCCCGGGGCGTGGTCTTAGAAATCCTGCCGCGACTTTGTATGACAGAGAGCGTTTGGTGCGAGAATGCTCGCTTGGGGCCCTGTTTTCGCATATCGAAAAATAGTTTTTTTTGGTTAGCGAAAGCCATCTGAAACTGACCAAACCCTGACCCCTCTCGGAAAAAACAATGCTCGGTGGGGGCCCCGGCCTGTGCCATCTAAAGTCGCAGCAGGGTTTGTAAACTGTTTTTTTTTTTCAATTTGGTTTGTTGTTCAATTTTTGGTTTGTTCAATTGTTTCAATCCGAGGGTGCCCTTAGCTCGGAAAAAGGCTGGGGGGTAAGCTCGGCCAAAGGCCAGGGGGTAACCCCCCTACCCCCCCCCCTATGCTCAACCCTGAGGAGGTACCTACCAGGTAGGTACCGTGTGCAGCATCACACTGCACATGAGAGAATCTGGAATTGAACTGGAAATTATGGATCTATTTTGAATTTAGAATGCTTTTTGAATCATCAACTATTGCAGAGGATTCGGATTCGAATTCGAGCATAATGGATTCGGATTCGATTTTTTTTTGGATTCGGATTCGGGTTCGGATTCGAAATTTGCTGACCTCAAGGATTCGAGTTGGATTCGGATATTTTCAAGGGATTCGGATTCGAGATTTCCGGATTCGAGTGGATTCGCACACCCCTAGTGTTTTATAGGTTGACACCCTGTCCAGTGTGTCTTTTCCGTGTTAACACCTTGCCCAGTGCATGTTTTCTATGTTAGCACCCTGTCCAGTGTGTCTTTTCCATGTTAACAACTTGTCCAGTGCATGTTTCCTATGTTAATGCCCTGTCCAGTGTGTGTTTAATAGGTTGACACCCTGTCCAGTGCGTGTTTTCCATGTTAGTAGGTACCCCGTCCAGTGCATGTTTTCACGGTTAACACCTTTTCCAGTGTATGTTTTCCAAGTTGTGGCGTAATGTCTGGCGGAAAAACGTGCTGAGGAGATCTCCACGGTGGCCAAACGCCCAGTGGTCAAGCGCCAGGTGACCAAATGTCCCTGGCGCACTGTCAAATCATAATTGTGTAAGACTTTCAAATTTGGAGATCCCTGACTCGTCCAGTGTTCAGTGTTTTAGTCATTCCGTCCGGCGTCCAGTGTTTTAGACGCACCCGCTACAATGGACTTTACAGCCGGTCCTTATGTGTCCATCGCTGACAAGCGGATGTTCCCAGACACTTTACCTATGCGGCTATTTGTTGAGGCATTTTCGGCCATGATGGAGACTGTTTATGGGTGCGATATTGGCGACTTGTGATGTCAGTGGAGACTTGTGGGTGTGTGTGTGTGTGTGTGTGTGTGTTTTCATCCATTACAGGTCACCGCCGGACAGCCTAAGGACATTTGACCAGAGGATGGCCCTAAAATCCAATAATGTTTTCCGTGGAACATTTCTTTTTTCTAATGTGGTTGGGCAGGCCAAATGGAAGGACACGTTTTGTTCAATTTTGGAAGAATTCCCATCGTTTAATCGAGAAGTTAAGCTTCGACATGTGCAAAACCATGGTTATTCACAAACGGTTGATTAATAAATGATTCTACGTGAAGCGACACATCATACATCCAGTTCAATTCACATCTGCCTTTTATTATTCATTCTGCGCTCGTGCATCGTTACCCACGGTGGCGCCGATGCGGCAGTTTACAGGAAACTCATCGAGTTGTGAAGTCACAATACTTATTCTTCCACGCTCTGCCCAAATACAACATGTCTGAAGTACCTGCCTATGCGGCAGTTTACAGGAAACTCATCGAGTCGTGAAGTCACAATACTCATTCTTCTACGCTCTGCCCAAATACAACATGTCTGAAGTACCTGCCTATGCGGCAGTTTACAGGAAACTCATCGAGTCGTGAAGTCACAATACTTATTCTTCTACGCTCTGCCCAAATACAACATGTCTGAAGTACCTGCTTACCTAATACAATTATGTCTTCATACCACATCACAACAAAGATCACTAACCAAATTTTCCGCCAAGATGCACCAAGAAGTTTCATGTGTGTTTGAAAAAATTACTGCAGCTGTCAACTGCCTTTCAAACATCGACTGATGTTGCTTCAATGATTGGCCTGGCCACTCATTGCTGGATCCAATATGGTAAATCACTGTAGGTCTTACCTACCAAACAAAGACAATTTGCATATGATTTTTAAGATTTTTTATTTAACTGGGCCACCTGTGCATATGCATGCGAGTAATCTTATTGCCCATATAAACTATTAGGTACACTAGCCGGCTGAGGGCGAGGCGTACAAAATAATATGCCTGTTTCGCCAAATAAACTGAGAAACCCATAACTTGGGTGGTGCTGGTCGAATGGGCGTCGAAGTTTTTTTCTTCCGTCAGTTTTCAATTCAAGTTCAGTGCATAATTGTGACACATATTGGTAGGCCTATGACCGAATCAATGGTGGGATATCTGCATGCAAAATTGTGATTATTGACTTTTTGGAAAACTTGCGAGGATGCAGAAATGAAAAACCCCATTTAAAAGTCTGTCAAAGTTGAGCTAAGTTGGTCTAAGTTGAGCTCTGACCGCGGTTAACCTCAGATTTCAATATACCTACCTGCGTTCGGAATGTTCTGGTCGTGCGA
Organism: Sinentomon sp. SZTP_YWyxl; assembly: GCA_030068105.1. Taxonomy (NCBI): domain Eukaryota; kingdom Metazoa; phylum Arthropoda; class Protura; order Sinentomata; family Sinentomidae; genus Sinentomon; species Sinentomon sp. SZTP_YWyxl. The sequence continues at coordinate 22,131 of JASGXE010009204.1, forward strand.
AAGAGTCAGGGCACTCCAACTGTATTCGTATGTCCCTGCTGTATCTGCTCCAATACCGTTTCGTGTATTGACGGGGTGACTTCCTTGCAAGCAATGCTCTTCATTTCTTGAGGCATGGCAAGTTCTTGATTCATTTTTTGTGCGAGTCGAGATGCGAACAGGCAAGGGTTACGCATTGCGTTCTGGACTTTGTGAATCGGTTTTGAACCTGAGTGAGTATTTTACAGAGAAAATAACGGTGCTCCGTCAGAAAACCGTCAAAAGTTGTGGAACGTGTTGCAACTGCGCTGAAGGTTTTCGTGGCAACAGTGAAACTGCAATAATTTTTAAACTGCTTCAAATACAAATGAACCCTTCGAGCTTCTTAAACTTCGAAAAGAAAACACCGTGGTTGCATTTTAGAGATCCCTGATCTTCGACCACATGAGAAAAAGGTTAGATAGAGCTCAACTTATGGACTGGACAGACTGAAATGACCAGGGTTCCAATCTGACGCTTTCATCAAGCTTTGTTGGAATCTGGCCTGTTATTTTTACCGCCTGCATAAGAGTAAAAAGAAAGAAAAAAATTCGGAGGCAAACAAAATTCGGAGCAACAGGCATACAAACGCCTGCATAAGAGTAAAGAAAAAAAAATTCTGAGGCAACAATGGAAAAAACACCATTTTAGGCGTTGTTCCCAAATGGATTTTGGAATTATTGACCATTGGTGCCACGTTAGGGTCGCCGGAATAACGTTTAATTTTCGGAAGGTGTAAAGATGTTATAAAAGCAGATTGATATACGTCGTAGGTATGTTTCCAAACATCCCGCATTGATCAACTGGAAGCCATTCAACGTAAGGCTGCACGGTTTGTCATGGGTTGCTATGACTGGAATGAGAGTGCCTCCGAGATGATCTCTGGCTTGGGCTGGGACTCCTTGAAGCACCGCAGACAGATGCGCAGACTCTTAGCTTTGCACTCAATCCTGAACAAAGTAGGCGGATGGGCTGATTGTTCTTCGGAATTGACTCTTGTTTCGAGTGGTCTTCGCTCCAGCAACATCTCTTCTTTCCAAATACCTGCTACAACGAGAAATGTTGAACGTTTTTCACCTCTTGTTAGAACCATTTTTCTGTGGAACAGCTTAAAACTCCCAAAAAATGCTCCACTTTTGTCTCCCACTAAATTCATGGGGCTTGCAGAGCAAGCCCTAATCTCTTCTTTGCCTTAGATTTTGCTATTGTTGGCATTTCCACATTTGATCTTTCAGCTTGTACGGTTTAGCTAAGTTGCTTCATATTCTAATCCAATCTGTTCTTTTCTTTTCCCCTTTCCTCGCATGCTGGCTAGATGTTTTCTACTTGATTTAGGACTCATTTTTGTGCAACATCAATCGTTTTCCATATTTTTTTTTTTGGAGTATGCTTGGAGTACACCTACATCTTGTGCTGGCTCTTCTTCTGACCCCACTTGAAGTGAGTTGGCATTACAATAATTGTTTGTTGTTTTTATTTTTATTTGCTTGACCATGATTTTATTTTTGTTGTAGGTATGTAATTGATTAATTCAATACAATAGACAATAAAAAAAAAAAAAAAGGAAAAACCCCTTGCTCCAGCTAGCTTTTTCCTTGAGAACTCCTCATCCCAGGGCTAAAAAGTGTTAGCTCACTTCTGATTCGTATACTTAGTTAGGATTAGATAGGCCCGAAGCTACCTCACAAAAAAACTGCGGGCTTCATTGAGACCTCAATACAATATTCTACAGTACCTCAGCTCGTCCATTCCGAAGAACCAGGATCTCCTCCTTCACGACGACTTATCAACCTCTTCCGATCTTCTTTCCGACCTTTTTGATTTGTTTTTGATTTCTCTCTTTTTGTTTCAAATACAAAAATACACCAGGCTGTCTCTCATTTTTCGTTCTTTGCCGTGGTCCACGCAATCAAATCTTAACTGTGTAAAACTATGTTTATGGGAAAAATATTAAAAATACAGAATACAGTATTCCCGCTGCCGAGGCTGCAAAAAGTCGGGAGAACGGGAGCATTGCTCCCGGGACCGTTGTGGGCCGACCGGGATCGAAATTGGGCTGGAGAGCAAAAAAAAGCTCTCCAACTTTTTCGAAAGATATGCAGATCAGCGAGCGAGGGGAACTCTATTTTTCGCTCAAAGCAATCGTTCTCCAAAGAACGATTGCTTTGAGTCCAGCTGGTGTCTCATTTCCGCACTTGATCGCACTCCTTATATCGTTGGCGTCTTTTATGTCCCTCCCACTGCCAGTCCACTTGACTTTCATCTTGTTTCAGATCAGATCGGGCACATTTTTGCAGCATACCCTGATCATCGGCTTATTATAACTGGTGACTTTAATTGTCCTTGTCTGGACTGGCAGGCGGTATCAGGTGGCTCTCAAAAAGCTGAGGCCTTACTCGACATTCAGCAGCTATTTGGTTTAACTCAGCATGTTCTTACACCAACACACATTGCTCCTGGTGGCTGTAGCAATATCCTCAATCTCGTTTTCACAAATTTTGATTCTTCTGACCTGGGAGTTGCTGCATTGCCAGGCCTGTCTGATCATGAATTTGTCACCTTTAGCATCCCCCTTCCAATTCAGTTGTTGAAATCCCCTATCAAAGTCAAATGTTACGATCGAGCCAACTGGGTCGGCATTAGGAGTCGGTATTCCCTAAAATATGGATACCTGGACACCCAACTGGATACCCCCACAAATTGTTTCAGTTTGGGCAGCAGAGGTTAGGTTAGGTTTGGATAGGATAGTTTAGCATAGGATATGATAGGTTAGGTTGTAGGGCTGGGCGAATCTTGATTCGATTCGAGGATTCGATTCGACAATTGCGAATCTTGTCAGATTCGATTCGAAAAGATGCGATTCGAAAAATGTGGCAAGATTCGAACCAGGATTCGAGATTCGAAGGAAAGGATTCGATTCGGGATTTTGCAATGATTCGAAAAATATTCGAATCGATTCTCAAATCTTTTAAAATTTCCAAATTGATCTACAGTCCCATAGGTTTGCCACAACCTGGAACCAAACAGTGCTTACAAGTGTCACTGAGCAATGCCCACAATAAAATTCATGTTTACTATCCTGTAGGACTGCGTGAATCGTGATTCGATTCGAGGATTCGATTCGAAAATCGCGAATCTGGCCAAATTCGATTCGAAAAGATTCGATTCGAGACATGTGGTGGGATTCGAATCAAGATTGGAGATTTGAAGAAAATGATTCGATTCGAAAGGATTCGCCTCGAAATTGGACAACTGATTCGGATTCGATTCGAGATTCGAACCTTTGGGATTCGATTCGCAGGATTCGATTCGAAAGCCGATTCGCACAGCCCTATTAGGTTGGTTTGGATGGGTTAGGTTGGGTTAGAAGGGTATCCAAGGAGGTATCCAGTTGGGTGTCCAGGTATCCACATTTTAGGGACCACCTTAGGAGTCGGCTTCAGAATTTTTGCAATGATCTTGATTGTAATCGTTTAAATAATGTCACGAGGTCTGGGCTGCATTTAAACTGATTCTCTTACAGTGTTTGTCGATGGTCCCAGTCAAAACAATCAAAATTAAGCCCGGTAGTCCTTGAATTTCTGCACGATTCACGATTTTGTGCTCCCTGATGATTGGAAAGTTGCAAACATTATCCCAATACCAAAAAAGGGCCGTCGGAAGACCCAGAACTTTATCGTCCGTTCTTGCTGCTCTCCACCAGCAGTAAAATTTTCGAGAAGATCCTTTATTCTCACCTCTCCTACCATTTAGTGTCCAACAGTATTTTGCACCCTAACCAGCATGGGTTTAGGAAGGGGTTTTCCTGCACTACCCAATTAATTGAGTTTACATTTGAAATTGAAAGCCTGTTTAAAATAAGGGAAGTCATTCTGACTTCCATGGTTCCACTTCTGCTCAGGTAGGCTCCTACTTGAACAAAAACACTATTCTAGCGAATGAAAAAAAAAAATAATAAAATAAACATTAACCGTCCGGCAAATTTCAAACTGCAATTTCATTTTTTTTCTCTTCTGTTTTCTTTCCCCTCGGGTCATATTCATCCTTGCGATGAGTTCCCATTCCATTTTCTTCTAGGAATATTAATTGTCTTTGGACATATTGAGAATGGCTATTACTTGGTGTGACTACATTTTTCATCATACTTCGAGTTTATTGATACTACCTGGTTTACTCAGCAAAATTTCGGATAGGGGGAAGTGGACCGAATGCTATTTGGGCAGAATGAATTTTTGGCCGAATGGACTTTAGTCCGAACGGCATCTGGTCCGAATGGGTTTTGGTCCAAATGGCTTTTGGTCCGAATTGACTTTAGATCGAATGAACTTTAGTCCGAACGCCGTTTGCTCCGAATGGGTTTTAGTCCGAATTGTTTTTTGTTCTAATGGTTTTTAGTTCGAACGCTTTTTAGTTCGAATGGTTTCTAGTTCTAATGGTTATAAATTCGAATGCTTTTTAGATAAAATTGTTTTTAGTTAGAATGGTTTTTAGTTCGAATTTTTTTGGTTCGAATTGCTTTTGGTTCTAATGTATTTTAGCCCGAACGAGTTTTGCACCGAATTGGTCTTGGTTCGAGTGGCGTTTGGATCGAATGTCGTTTGCATCGAATGTGAATAAGAACGAAAAATTTCCGAAACGTCTGGCTTTTGCGCTGTGGTTGTTATGTTGGTTTAATCCTAAACATCAGCTTTAACATTGCATAAAAGGGGTCGGAATATTTGTTGGGGATGACATTTAAACGCCAGAAATTGTCTAACTTATCGAAACACAAACTAACCTAACCTAACCTACCTAACCCGTTCTATAACCTATACCCGCTATAAAACAAACAAGAGGCGGTTGCAAGATGTGGAACTGTTCAGATTCAAAACAAACTATCTCCATCTGCGCAGTCTTGTGCGGAAAAATTCAGAATCTGCCAAAGTTTAACGTCAACAACAGAGAAGAATGGACAGTGGGTCGAACTGAAGTTTGTTCGAATGCCACTTGGACAGAAACCAAATTACTTCGAATCATATCTGGATTGAATGTGCATTAGACCGAATGTGCATCAGAACGAATGGCGATTAGTCCGAATGCGTTTTACTCCGAGTGGTTTTTAGATCGAATGACTATTAGATCGAATGATTTTTAGGTCGAATTGCATTTGGATAGAAACTCGTTTTGTCAGAATGTACTTTACTCCGAACGGCGAATGGACCGAATGCGCAATGGTCCGAACGGTTTTTAGATCGAATGGTTTTTAGATCGAATGGTTTTTAGATCAAAGTATTTTTGGTTCGAATGCATTTTAGTTCGAATGGTGATTGGATCGAATTTTCGGTCTAAAAACCATTCGATCTAAAGTACATTCTGTCCAGGTGCGTTCCCCCAAAATTTCGTCACAACAACAACTGACTTCTGCCATCTGGTGTGATTCATCCATTGGTATGTGGTGCAATTGATAATGGCCTGGCAACTCATCGTAAGTTTGTGCATGACTCTTTCATTTTCCTTGACAAGAATGGTCTTGTACTTTATAATTCATTGTTAAATGGTTTAACGTTGGTACCCGCTTGATCCTGCTCGTAATCAATGATTAGGCCTAATAATAAATGCGTGCAATGTTTAAAATTCAAATTTGAAAAAATTACTCTTTTTGTGAGTGTGAGAAATGTTTATCTTTTTCA